>JAQMCW010000014.1:1942732-1960363 GCA_030068335.1 Chrysichthys cranchii | reverse complement strand
TCTGTGTGTTGCCCTGCGGTGGATTGGTGACCTGCCCAGGGCGTATCCCGCCTCTCACCCGATGCCAGCTGGGATTGACGCCTGCTTCCCCCCGCGACCCTGAACAGGATTAAGCAGCAGAAGTTTATGTTCCAGAGTCCCGTGAAAGCCAAAAAATTCCACGAATCAAAATGTGAAAATTCGTGATGCACTGAACCCGTGATAGGTGAACCGCGATATTGCGGGGGTTCACTGTACAACAGTGTCTGTGGTACTTGTAGATACATGGACGTAATTTCTTTCTTCCCTTCTTTTTTTTTTCTTTTTTCTTCCTTTCCAATTCAGCTCCAAGAAATCCTTAGGCTTTCCCTGGCTGCCTTGAAGGCCCTTTTCTCATACTATATCAGCTAATGCTGCATCTTGTAAACAGGGAGTAATGCAGCAACGTAATCTGTATCATACTCCTGTGATCCTTCCACACGCACTCTCAACATGGCTTACAAATAGTGTCTCATTATAAAGAGCACCTGCTGTTCTTGCTATGAGGGTAGAGAATGACCCAGAATGCGCTCGCACGCACACACAGTCATATGAAAGACCCATCTGTGTTCCTCACCCACAGAGGCATCTGTCATCTCACAACACAGAAAGAGTGAGAGAGGAACAGAGCAGAGAGAGAGAGAACAAGTCACTCCATCATTTCACCTCTCACTGTATCCTATGAATTTTTTTTCTTGCTTTATATTGAATCAGTCGACCTGAATGTGTGAACTCAGTGTGCAGGAGTGGAGTGGGGAGGACGAATAACTTACTCATCCTCACTGCTTTCTCAAGAGGGGGGGAAACAGAACGGTCTGGATAACGCCTTCCTTCCTCATGGCCTTCTGCTGTTGTAGCCCGTTCATCCAGAATGTGTTTTCTGTATGTATTAATACACTCAATCATGTTTATTCAGTTTGTACCTACATTCTCACTATTGTGGTCAGTTTCACTCGGACAGCCGAACAGCTCCCTCCTCAGCAGGTTGCCATCGTACTCCAGAAAGGTCAGATACAGGTTCCTGAAAAACTCCACATGCTTGTTCTTCACCCGCAGCTTTTTAGGCGAGTTCCAGTGGATCACCTGGACAAACACGATAATTAAAGCGTAACACACGACAACTCGCATCAAAAGATTTTCCAGAAACATTTTAAACACTGTACCGTCGCATTTTGTTTTTTATCTGCACTGTGCTGTATTTATTTATTTTTTAATGTGCTCACATTGCTGTACATGTACACGTTATTTATTAATTTTTTTAAATAATTTCTCCTAATTTCTGTCCTTCCATTTTCCACCCACTCGCTGAGCCTGCCCTTTTGCACGACAACTACCAGTTCGGAAGAACATCAGCCAACGTGTGCCTCCTCTGAGACACCGAAGGCTCGCCAAACCATCTTTTCAAATGTCAGTGAAGAAATTTGGAGGAGAAATTTAACAGCCCTTTTCTGTATGCCCAAGCTTTCATGGCTGCATGTGGCTAGTGTGAGTGTGATTGACGAGAGAAAGGAAGACCATCCTTCTCACTCAGACAGCCGGGGCAATTATTCTGTCACTGATGCTGTGGCATCATCCAGATTCACCCTTTAGTGCTGGTGCAAGTGCTTATAATACTGCAGAAACCAGGATTCATTTGGTCATGAAAAACAAAGTGTGTTGTTGCTCTATTAAGGAGCCAATCATTGTTATGCGAGAAATGGAAAGGTGAGTTTTAGAGCCACACAGCAGCAGCAGTTAGGACAGAGCAGAAGGTACCAGGCTGCTGCTCCTGTAATGTCACTCAGTCACACACACACACACGCACAGGACTATGAGAGCAGATGGTCACAGTCAGCAAGAGAAGAATCTTACATACAGCAGCAGCACCGACTCTTCTTAACTGCCCCTCCCTCATCAGCTTGATGTGAGCTTTCATTTTTCTCCGCTACATATGTACTAGGTCTAGAGTCGCTCCATGTTTTCAGTCTCTTCTCCCTCACCTTGAGGTCAGACACGTCTCTGTAGCACTTCTCCGAGCGTGTGTGATCAGACAGCTGGACGTTCCAGAAGCAGGGCAGCTGGTGCACCAGGAAGGGGTTCTGTTTGATCACAGCGTTAAAGATGTCCTGCGAAGCACAAGACCTGCATCTCACATTCCATTACATCAGCTACAAACAGACCTTGCAGCTCTCACCTCCTACTCACTACACGGGAAAAAGCGAATTTCACAGGATTAACTGCCCCGTTGTGTTTAGAAAGCATTACGGTCTCAGATTTAAAACCACGTTTGCCACGATAAGGAGGTACAAATGACTGCAGTTATAACGTTCAGCTTAGAGCAAGAAAAGTAAAAGTTTGTTTGTAAAAGCTATTACTGGGAAATGAACAGTGTTAAAGATGTGACAGTAAATCATTTTGATTAACGATTGGTTGGTTTTCAATTTGCCTTCAAAAGAAATACCTGAAAATTAAGAACAATTCAATACACCAAACGGTAATGCGCATGAGTGACTCCAAACTATTTAAGAAATATCATAATGCATTGAAAGCATTCCTAAAAGACCTCCATAATTATTTTTGGGCATATTTATGCCTGGGTAAACAGAGTAGCAAAGGCCCACAGTTCAGAATTCAGTGAATTGAAACCATCTACCGTTAAAAACTAATTAAATTTTCCTCTCTAACAGGGTTTTAGCTTAATGATGTTTCCAGACCATGGCCTGTATGTACTGGAGTGAGGACAAGTTGTTCAGTGGAGTCTCCAAAGCACTTCTTTACATTGCTCCTGAAAAAAGTGCCGTTAATGTAAAGTAAATGTAATTAGGTTCCTGATGTCATGGTTAGCTTGTGAACGCGGGCTGAGCCACGTGCCGTACAGGCGCTGAACGATGACGGATCATAACACCTTCGGTCCATGTGTGAAAGGTGGACGTAAAAAATTCAAATTCGTCTTTAGCGATTAAAATTATTTTTTGTCTAACGTCAGCAATTAAAGTATTATACATCATCATGTTGAATTGTCAAATCAGAAGGAGTGTGTTATTTTTCTATAACAGCAGCTCTGACTGTAGTTCTGACTGTAACATAAACGACAGGTTTACACTAACATGCTGATTTAAATATGTTATCATTTCTATAGTAACAGCTCATTCACATGGACTTGTGTGGCAGACCCTAAAATAAAATGGTTTAAAAAAATGTGGTGTTTTTTGAACAAAAGAAAAACATATGATTATCAATACGGTGAGGTTTTTTGGTTACCAGATGTTCAACATTTATGGAGGGCGTGAAGCATCTCGGGTGTCAGCGCTTTGCAATGCTCAGTAAGTTTTCCGCCATGGGTAAACCTTCAGGAAAGTGGAGTTTACGCTTTGCAGTTTCTCAGTCACATGACAAGCTGTATTTTTGTCTAAATTCAAGTGGGGAAAAAGAGAGGCTAGAGAAGGAACAGTCGTTTGTACCTGCTATTACATAAGCGATGATGGAAATGTGCCTGTCTCATGCATGTTCTGGAACATTAAATGTAACTTTAAAAGCATGAGATGTCATTTATTAATAAATATAAAAGAAACTAATCGTTGGCAAATCAGGGTATAAGTGGAACACACGCTTCAGACTGTGCTGTTACACAAAAATAATGGTTTTGTATAGCATCATGGTCCTTACTTGTTCTGTTTCTTTTAAGACTGATGCAGTTGTTTTGGAAGAAACTTGGGAGAACTTGACACTACATGAAAACAAATACACAGTATTAAACATGACCATGAACACCCAAGAAGCCTGTTCCTCTTCCTCTATTTGTCTTATTCTTCTGTCCTTTAAGAGACACAGATAAAGCCAGAGTGAACAACAATGATGCATGTGATAACTAAATAACACCAAGTACATTCACTTCGGCCCTGAAACTGGACTGGCCAAGATGTGCTTGACTGTCTTCTTAGTTAGTGTAGAAATATGCACTAGGAAAGGACTTTCGTGCCGGGCTGAGGTCAGTGGTGGCAGAATCATCATAAATGGGCCTCAGAGAATGAAAAAGACCAGCATAAGAGGAGATAACAAGTACAGGAAGAGCAAACATCAATGGATGAAGGACATGGACAGTTTATCTCCCTCCAGGTCCTTAAGCCACTCAGGTCCTAAGAGCCCTCACTGAGGTGCTTGGAGATGGCATTTCACACACACACACACACACACAGAGAGAGAGAGAGAGAAGCTCTGAGGTGGAGAAGAAAGATTTTACACCAAGCATGAATGATAAACTAAAAACAAACCCTTACGCCCAGGGATTGATTCAGCAGGAGAAGATAGAGTCAGAGAGATACTTTAAAGCTAACTAGTTAACGGCTGGAAATGTGGCATACTGGAAAGAGAATGGATGGTACTGGCGATCAGACAACCTGGACACAGTGCTGTTGAGGCTGAACATGCAGGAAGTCAAGTGGCACTCAGCCTCAGTCTGTAGTTAAAATAAAAAGGTGCCATGAAACGAAAGCTCTGTAATTGTCTTTTACGTTCAAGTGAATATCATATCCATCAGCTTATCTTTGTCCTTGAAACGTTAAGGTGTGCTTTAAATGAAATTTAAAGAAACTTTAAAGAAAAAGGAAGAAACCACAACAGGAAAATAATCCATGACGAGGTGGTGTGATACGGCCCAATGCAAGGTGGATTCTGGTCCAATAACAGAACGTGCTGAAATGGTTTATTCCTCTTAAATGACAGTGCTTTGCCAACGATTACAATTCTTAATTTGTTAATATGAATGACGTCATGCATTTTAACCATTTACACTCATTAGCAACAGTCATTCCCTCACCAACGTCCCTTTTTAAAATCTCTCCTGAAGTTAAAAAAGGCTTAATTGTGTTACCGAGAAAAGTAGAAAGCACAAACTGCTCTTTACTAAAAAGAGACTCCCACTGTGGAAATCTGACAGTTAAAAAAGTGCTAACACCTGCGACTCCTTTAATCAGTGTTAATACATGATTGCCATTGTCTCTTCCCCTCATGTACACAGACAAGAGTGAACATGTCTCAAAAGTAAATAGACAAATTAAGAAAAAAAAGAAGAAGAAGAAGTATTTCTAGAAACTCCCTTCTCGATGATCTGCTGTAGTAGCCAAGTTGATGGAGATCCCTCACAGAAGTACCATGGAGTCGTTCTGCAACATCCACGGCCTTATAACGATTTCTTTCAACAATCTGCTTGACAGTCTGAAGACTCCTGTCAGAGGGCCCAGGTCGACCTGAGCGGGATGCCGTTGATTCCTTCCCTTTGCTTTTGAATTGTACAATCACTCTGTTGACGGTGACAAGAGGAATCCCAAGGTTTTGTGCAAACATACACTGGCTAAGTCCACCCTCAGACTGACCCACAATATGCCCTCTTTGAAAATCACCAAATCTTTTGCTTCTGGGGTTCACTGCATGGCTAATTACTATAAATAATTAAGGTACTGTAATCTGAAAGGAAAAATAATCATATATTAACAAGTTTGAAGCACCAGGTGGTGTTATATATATATATAAATATAAAAAACTGTGGATGAGGATGGGAGTGTAATGAGGGGTGTCTATTTACGGTCTGTGAGATGTCTGTGTATATGCACTTTGAATGCATTCCTCACTCACTTACTCATCTTCTGCCACTTAATCCTGTTCAGGGTCACGGGGGAAGCTGGAGCCAATCCCAGCTGACTTCAGGCAGGGTACACCCAGTGTCACCAATCCAACACACAGAGACAGACAACCGTTCACACTCACACCTATGGGCAATTTAGAGTAGCCAATTAGCCTAATCACCTCTGTGCATGTCTTTGGACTGTGGGAGGAAACCCACGCGAACATGGGGAGAACATGCAAACTCCACACAGAAAGGTGCCCAGGTTGACCTGAGGATCAAACCCAGGGCCTTCTTGCTGTGAGGCAACAATGCTAACCACCACACCACTGTGACACTCCTGTGAAATTGTCAAAGATTTTTAATAACCAAACCCTAACTGACAGTAACACAGAACATTGTTCCAAACCTATCCTTTGCCTTATGTTTATTTATGTACATTAAATAAATAAATAAATAAATAAATAAAAACACAACTCTAGGGACTTCCAGCAACGGCTATTTTATAGTGAGATCACATGACACTTTAATCACATATGACTATTTATGTTACTTCTAGTGGCAACTGGTTGCACCAGAACTAGTTGAGGATTTCACAAGATATTGGATAAATAGTTATTCAAAAATCAATGTTTTATTTGTAAATAATTTTGCAAACTGTATTGATTTCCCCCCACGCTGTTATCAGCTATTTTGTTAGATTTATGACATACACACCCAATCAATTCAGTTCCAGGTTGTAACACTAAAACTAAAAAAGTTTCAGTGGGGGATTATGCAAGGCACTATATAGTATGCTTGAGTGTATACATTTATATAATTTGGGATGATGTGTTTGTGCATAGTTCTGTGAGTGTGCGTGTGCGTGTGCGTGTGCGTGTGCGTGTGTGTGTGTGTGTGCGTGTGCGTACGTGCATGCATGTATACTCATAGGTGGATAGCCCAAAGACAAGAGAGCTGAAATAACACTGTCATTTTTTGTTGCAGATGTGAATAGTAGGAAGCTACAGAACAGGCTGAATGAAAAACTGTGGCCGGTCGAAAATTACATTCGAACTCAAGGAACTGGGCGTAACAGTGGTCCATCCCATATAGGCAAATCCAAATATATATATATATATATACATATTTAAATATGAATTATTGAACAAGAAGTTCCCTTGCCAGTGACATTCCAGTTTCACTACCATGCCATCTACTTCATATGCCCTTGGCAGCCAAAGACAAATATGCCACTCAAATTGACACTGAAATGTTTCCATGCCAGGGGTTCTACTTAGTACTGGTCCTATAGTTCAAATTTATCTCATTGCACTTACATCCCAATATAGTTTTTACCATCATTTTATATTCCCTTCAACATTTCCCCACAGGAGAATCTTGTTGGTATTCAAGGACAATGAAGTTTGCAAAATATGCCCTTGGAGGCCTGTTAAAGCCAATCAGTGCATACTTCAGGAGCCAACTGTAACCAGGATTGATATGTGATGCAATTTCCTTTTCAAAATGGCAAAGAACTGTAGTTGAGGCTATAAAGAGCAAACAGGAACAAAGAAAAACTTCAAAATTATAAAACTTGTTTTGATATGTTCAAACTGGGTTTTACATAGCCAACAAATACTCTTATCTGCTAGAAAGTCAGACAGTTAGCTAGCTTGTAGCAAGCTGAAAGCTTGAAGACTGGCCATGCAAATCACTTTAACTATAATGTTCTTGCTGTCCAAATGAAATATGTTTCTGCTGAACTATCTGCTTCTTCCTTTGGGGTGGAAAGGTTTAAGGCATGAATCATGAAAATTCATGTGTCATTGTGGAATTGGAACATGGGTTGAAATGAAAGGTCAGCTTTTTATTTCTAATCTCTGTCATGGAAACTTTGATCATGCTGACTTTGTGCTCCATTGTCCATCCATGCTAACTTATCTGGCATTGCATGGCATACCCACCACATGGGCATATGCAATGCTATTGCCATTCATTCTATCCCATATTTTAAGATGGCTAAATATCCACCAATACAGCAAGTACTGGACTGGAAATAATCATAGATACAAATTTATATTGTCTGTGTATAGGCTGTAAATATATATACAGTATATATGTAGAGAAATTTAGATTTATAAATAGTTTTCCTTAAACATAAGCTTAATTATTTTTTAAATCTTTCTCTTTTGAAAAGTTTGTTGGGTAAATACATCATGTGTATAATATTGCTATAAAAATTTATACAAATAATAGCGGTTCTCTTTCTGCAGAATCTTCCATACATTTGCCACCTATCGCCATCACCAAATGTTTTTTCATGTGGTTCAGTTGTCAGAGTTATTTTTTTTTTTTTTTTTTTACAGATTAAAAAAAATTTTGGTTTGAATACAAATTGGTGTTACTTCAGTTCTCTATCTTTGGGCTTCAATGTATGATTGACCACAGCAAACAAAAGATATCCACAAACACAAACGAGAGTTCCAAGAGTGATGACTGTCTTCTTGTCGAAATCCACAACAACTGAACCATCTCTTCAGGAAAAAACGAACAATGTATTTTTGATACATTCTGCACAACCATCTTGTATGAGATTGCTGCACTCTTACATATCAATATATTTTAAACATTAAGGACATGTTTAAATATATTGGGGAATGCAACTGAACATGTATGAATATGCTTTGAAAGGAACTTTAGATCCACATCTCAGTACATATAGGCTTGCCATTTGGCTTCTCACTCCTTATTGCTCCTCATCATTTTTTGGTTGTGTGTTAGTCAAGATCACAGCAATAAGGACTTCTGATGTGCTTTCTATTGGTTTTTCATTTCTCTTTTCATTAGTTCTGTCAATCTCATGAACTCAAAGATGCTTCTCATGACAACTAATGCAATCTCTCCATAGCACCATGTGGGCAGAACATCACCACAGAAGACGGTGCTATTGTGCCCCTGCCCCCGTGTAAGACTGGTGCATGGATTGTGCCTGCCATCATGGCCTGCTACCTGCTGGTTGCGAACATTCTTCTGGTCAATCTCCTCATTGCTGTCTTCAAGTATGACCTATTATGACCTATCTTATAACTACCATACAAATGTGTCCATATGTTGATTGAAAGTATCTCTACATAGTCCAGATAATCTTGAAGTAGAACCCAGTACATACCATTCACACATAGTTCGCACATAGAATCTGTTGATTACACTGAAGAAATATTAAGATGCATTTTAAGGTGCATTTTTCTTGTAATGAAGAATTTTTGACCCTATTGTGCCATAACTGCAATTGTGTAAGAAACCCTTTGAGGCAACTCACATGAAAGGATTAAAATTAACCTGGGGGTGGGGTATTTTCTTATCCCACAAATTTGCTCCTGTATAATCCAATATAATCTCACAAATTTTACATGAGATCCTGTTGAATTTAAATGTTATAAACCCAGACTGTACTCAGCCTAAGTGCAAATCTCTCTTCTATGTTTGGCCTTACTAATGAAATGTTGACCTCTAAGATGGTTGTGTGTTGTCATCTCAGCAATACGTTCTTCGAGGTGAAGTCCATCTCCAACCAGGTGTGGAAATTTCAGCGCTATCAACTGATTATGACATTTCATGAGCGCCCTGTTCTTCCTCCTCCCCTAATCATCTTTAGTCATATGACCATGGTCCTCAAGCATCTGTGCTGTCGATGGAGGAAGCATGATGATGATGAACGGGACTTTGGATTAAGTAAGTGACCAGTATCATAACATTTTGTTAAAGCCATAATGGCAGTTTTAAAACAATAGTTGCTCAACTGCTGATGCACAGCTGCTTATCAAGCTCTTTAGAGAGGTGAACAGGACTATACCGTGTGATTGTCCTCAGGGATATATATTTTGTAAGACAGACTACACATAAATATGAAACTATGAAAATAAACTACTGCATAATAATACAGAGGTTCAACTCTTTAATTTATACTACCAGAGCTCTTCATCACAGAAGATGAGCTGAAAAAAGTCCATGATTTTGAAGAGCAGTGCATTGAAGAATACTTCAGAGAAAAGGATGATCGCTTCAATTCTTCCAATGATGAGAGGATCCGAGTAACATCTGAAAGGTTCACAGAACTTACACTAAATCCAGATGAACCATATTCAGGAAATTGTAGCTGTAAAAATTTCAACATTGCAAATGCATCCTTAAAAATTGCTTCAACTCAAAGAACAGTTTTAAATCTCCTTATATCAAGAAAACCCCTTCAATTTTGTTCACACCTTATTTAACTCAGTTTCAGGCTTCTTTAAACTCTAAATTATTATCCTCATCAGGGTGGAAAACATGGCAATGAGGCTGGAGGAGGTAAACGAGCGGGAGCACTTCATGAAGGCCTCACTGCAGACAGTGGACATCCGGCTGGCACAGATGGAGGAACTGATTGGGCGTATGGCAACGGCTCTCGAACGGCTTACAGGTGTGGAGCGGACTGAGGTTAACAAGGCACGCTCGAGGACGTCGTCAGACTGCACTGACACTAACTATATCCTCCGTCAGAGCAGTTTTAACAGCCAGGAAGGCAACACCTACCGGCTGCAAGAATCTATGGAACAGGGTGGGGAGGAGTCCATTTCTCCAACCTCACCCACTGCACTGGCACCAAGGGTGAGGAGCCACTCCTTTTACATTGGCCATTCATCCCGAGACAGGTGTGGGACAGACCGAGTTGAGGGATTCTTTAAAGAGCGCTCTTTGAGCTTACACCGTGCCAATAGCTCTCAGTCAGTTGCATCAGGAGCTGCCCCAAAAGAGTGCAAACCTGCCCCTCTGAATACATTGTCTGTACAACAACAGCACAGACCATCATCTTGCATTGATATATATGTGTCCACAACGGAGGAGGCACAGCCCCAAGAAAGCTTCTTGGAACCAATTCGAATGACTCAGACTCTTGCTCGAGACCCATCCCTCCATTCCGAGATCATGGAGGCAGTGCTGTCCGGGGAACGAGACTACAATGGTAGGGCAGGGGTTAGTGAAAGACAGCCAGATGGCACAGTCTTATTTGAGGACAGTGCTGCCGCCGACCTGTCACTGTGCACCACCCACCTACCACCAGATGCTCTGCCCCCATGGGACACAGAGCAATCCCCTCCACCCTCAGCAGGGATCCTTGAGCGCTCCAAGAGCAGCCGATTTTTATCAACAGCTGGACCCTTGTTTTTGGATGAGGCACCAATGGTGAAGTCCCACAGCCTTATGTTCATGCCACGTACCTACTACGGTGGTATGGGCATGCAAGTAAAGGCAGCTGAGTACACGAGCATCACAGACTGCATTGACACACGCTTTGTCTCCACATCATACCCAGTGCCCGAGCGCTCTGAGTCACCTGGGGGCTCATTCACCTTTGAGAAGCCCCAGGAACTGTGTGCCTCACACCCCGAGCGTGATGCTGAGCTGAGCCATGCTGAGTCCGACCCTGAGGAACCCACTGAGGACTCAGCTGAGACCAGCAAGCCCTGTTCCAGTGGGGGTGGTGGGATGGGGGTTGATTTAGCCCTGGGCTTAGCCCTGGGCCCCTTCTGTTCTCCAGCCTCTAGACTGGAACGAGCCAATAGCTGCTCCTCTTCAGAGGACTCCCATTCAAATGTCTATGCCCGAAAGAGCTTCTCCATCAGTGAACGCATGGACAAGGGACGTGCCAGGAATCCATTCCAGAGGAGCAAGTCTGGTGTGAGGCCTGACAGCAAGACAGACACACTGTCCTTGAGGCGACTGGCCAAGCCGTCAGCCTTCCAAAGCTTTGATGGCAGGCACAACTACACGTGATGGTGGAGGAGACTAAGGAAAAAGGGCAGACAACATTGTGGATCTTCTGTAGTATGCATAGGATTGAAAAGGAAGCTTAAAATTTATTTGATGTCCAAAGGCCCGTCCATTAAGCAGTTAGCACTGTCTGGGTGAATTATGTCCTCTACGTTGTAACAATCTGTCCTGGATAGCAAACTAGCACTCTATGACACCTTTAGCACCATAGTACCAGTCTGGATTACAGCATTGCCATTTGGCAAAAATAGTTTGCAGCTCATTTGAACTGGTTAAGCCTAATGTTCATTCTTTTCTGTGAGTTCAGGTGGACATAGAATAGGGGAATATGTATCCAATGAACAGATCTGAAATAAATAGACAATTAATATTCCCATTAATAAGTAGGTTAGCAAGCCATGTTTTAAACATACTTCCCCTCTTGCTTTACTTTAATCACCCAAACCATTTGTCTTAATTTTCTGAGTCTGACTGTCCATGATGCAGTCATTTTGCCAATGTATGAATCATGGGTTTAAATCCAAATCAAAGTAAAACACAAAGGGAAATATTTTAAGAGCCAGGCAAATGTGATAAGACGTTCAACATTTGTTGTAAATAATTAGCATCTTTTATCTTGGACACTCATGCATAGACATGCTTATTATATGGAAATTTGCACATATATTTTCTCAGATGTTTATTGTAGATTGAAAAAACTTTTATCATGAAAATATACATTTTATTCAACCCTTGAGATATTTGCTCTTTGATACCCATAAGGTGCAAGTGCAGCCAGTGCTTTCCTGATGTATATTTGTAGGACTTGAAGAAACTACCCCTACTTCATTTCATGTTGCTCAAAATATCTCTTGGTCACATGTGTGGATACTCGTTAGTCCAATGTCATGTCTAGCGCACGGTCCAATCAAACACAGTCTAACACATGGTACAAGTGGTCATAATATTAAAATAGGGTTGGCCTTCACTGAGCACTATTTTGCATTCTGATTCACTCAAACAACGAAGTAATGCTCGCATGACTCATAGGCTATGATTTCCTCAACCCTGATTTTGAAAGTGAGCTCATGAGATCAGCTGGAGTTTAATTTATTAAAGAACCAAGCAATCACAAGTAGGATCACAAAAGTAATCACAAAAAAGGACCTGATAAGTTGGTTGTTGTTGTTTTTTGGTTTTTTTTTTCACTACCAATATTATCGATGTAGACTTGCTATGCAAGAAGTCAGGGCAGCAGGGAAAGGAAGAGGTTCTTATGCACTTTAGAACATGTGTTGATTTCAGGTATGCACGTCTGTGAGCACTGTATTTCAGGCCAGCTGAAAGAGATTTTAATTACATATTCCAAATCATTATACTGTACAAGTATTAGGGCAATCACAGTGTATTACTACATGTATATAGAAACCTCCGTGAATTGTTCTACATAATGATTAATTATTTATCTCATTAAGCTTTGAGTAAGTTAATTGAAATGGGACATAATTAACTGGATCTGAACTTCAAAGTTATTCATTTAATTCAGTTTAATTCACAATGAACATGTTATTATTTCATGGTCCAAACAATATCGTCCCCAAAACATTAAGAAATAGAGAGCCAGTAGCATGAGAACTAAGATTTTGAAGCGAGACTAAATAAAAGGAACCTGTTGTTATGGTATTTATTAGTCAGCTGAAATAAAGACATTGAAAGGATATTAGTTAATCAGTGTCACATTCACCTTTAGCATCAACCTTGTTCTTCTGCTTTATTCATGTGCAATAGCACCAAGAAGCCCCACCAAGAGATTCTAACATTCACTCTCTACTGCAGGGCTAAAAAAAAAAAAAAAAAGTAGTCATGGGAAATTTGTGTTAACCAAAAGTGTAAAGGAGGTAAATACTGCAAACGTTTGTGCATATTCAGATCACTGTGGTTTTCACATAATAATATAAACACTCATATTACTGAGTTACAAATCATGAATCGCATCATATCAGATCATCTGGCATCCTTCCCTCACAAGCATCACATACCAAAGAAAGACAAGGCAAAAAAAAAAAAAAATACACTTCTAGAGGTTTAAAAGAAATGTGGAATCCTGTACAGGTATATATTTTTACATCCACCCTACTGTCTACAAACATTAGAATTAATTAACTAATCGATAATCAACTTATCATCAACATCAATAATAAATAAATTCATTCATTCATTAACATTGGGCTGATTCCACCAAAGGCAAGGCCCATTTCATTTTAATCTGATACTGGAGCAGCTTGCCACTCTACTGTTTTCTAACTCTAGAGCACATGATACAGTCACAATATCCTGAAGCAACAACTGCTGGTGGCAGTTATCTTTTAAATGAATTCCGCTGAAATGTATGCGTGACATGAAAATTATCCAAGACAGCATGTGTGGCCAAAAATTAACTAAGCTAAAGCAAATACCATATACTGTTCCTCATCAACTATGTAAAAACTGGACAGTGCTTCAGCTCTGACAAGAAGCCACAACAGGCCCCCTGCTGGCTGGCTACACCTGGCTCACTGCAGTATAGTAAATTTGTTATTCTGCTATAAAGTAAGACGGTATGGCTATATGACTGACAGTCTTCCCGGAAGGTTTCACCACACGTTACTGTGATATGCTTACTTATTTAAGCTTCTCTGGATACATACATGAAAACAAACTGTCAGTCCTTATATTTTACACATCAAGAGGTTTCATAGGAAAACGTAAGTGTATTCACGCAAGCTACCAAGCCATTTAGCTTACATCCAGCCAGCCGGCTATCAAAATTTGCGCAAAGGCCGTTTGTTTGGCAGTGAAAATACACTATTTATAACATTAGGATAGATTTTCTAAGTAGTTAGCTATTTTACAGTACATCAGAATAGCCATGTGCTCCTAATCACTGGAGTTTTATCTCATCCTGGTGAGCTCACTGACGGCTCATTCCACATTAGTAACATCCATCTGTCAGTTAATTTCAAGTTCAGGTCATATTAATGAAATAACTCCAGCTGAAACCATTTCAGCTCTCTGGTCAGATGTAGTAAATAGAATTTGTGAATGTGACTGCATTCGTCTGATCATTTCTACCAGAGATGGGGACATGGTTAGCTCTAGACAAACATCTGTACTACACAAGTACAAGAAGGACAATGTCTATACTGCACAAACTCTGGCTGCAAATTTGAGAACATGGTGGAGGTGCTGTCCACTTTTTATACAGTCGATGCCTTGCATAACCAGTAGGAAACCAGGAACCAAAAGACACATTTTTATTTTTATTTTATTTTTTTTTCATTTTTAGGCTACATTCTCATTTCCTGGTTGAAAATAACAAAAGTTTTCAGTCCAGAAAGGTGGAAAAGATGACCTTTTTTTCATCTAATAAGTCAAATGTAGAAAACTTCCTACTGGACCAAGCTTACAATGTTGTTTTTATATTTTCCTAATGAAAATATTAGCGAAGCAATTCCTGGCAGCTGTTTATGGCAATGTTGGCAGTACATCGTGGACATAACTGACCTGAGTCCTTCATTCTTAAACCCGGGGGTTAAGTGTATGATTCAATCCAACACGTGGTGTGGTCTTATGCATGGCCATATTGGCACA
The DNA here is from genome assembly GCA_030068335.1 of Chrysichthys cranchii. Lineage (NCBI taxonomy): Eukaryota > Metazoa > Chordata > Actinopteri > Siluriformes > Claroteidae > Chrysichthys > Chrysichthys cranchii. Next base: position 1,945,344 of record JAQMCW010000014.1, on the reverse strand, counting down.
GCAGGACCTTTCTGCTGGGTTCCCGCTAAGCACAGTTCAGCTAAACACAGTTGTTTAATGTCCAAAAATATAAGTAAGCATCACTTAAGCACGTGGTTGTCACATGTAAAAGACCTGTATGTGTACCATAATTGTTGCTGTAGTTGTTAAAAGGTGACTACGTTAAGCAGAAAGATGCCAAACAGGGCAAATGACATGTGGCGTGCCAAATCAATGAGAAGACTTCATGTAAATTATTTTCTTAATTTTTTTTTTTTTCTTATTCTGTAGCATATTGATGTATTATATTCCACATGTCCCAGCCTCCTTCATGATCTTTTTACTTTTACTTGTGAGCACTTGTATGCTAATGAGACCAAGCACATGTTTTTTCCGCAATAATATTGTAATTTTATCTGAGGGGGTCATAGATAATTTAGAGTCCTAAAAAAATAATTGCATGTCGTTCTTCCACGAGGATGTGAAATGATTTCTGGGAAATGAAAGAAAATCGATGAGGATGATGAGTCCTGTCCTCCCACTGTAGTAGGATAAGTATTTGGATGCAAATACAAACATGTATTCTGTAATATTCCTCAATGTGAATAGGATGTTTGGCATGTATTATTAAATAAATTAATATTTAAGTGAACTAGGCCTGACTTTTCTTGTTCTTCTTCATTGTAGCATATGACACACTTAAGTGTACATGTAAGCCGTCTCAGGTTGTGTTGGAGGGTCCACATTCCTGATTAGTTATTTATTAGTAAATAATATACTTTAAGAGGAATACCTAACTCAGTGTTTAAGATAATGACAAATGGAACTAGTGTGCAATGATAAGTTAAGCATTAAATACAGGGGTGGGGAAAATTAATTAAAAAGTATTCTTAAGTAAAACTGTAGGTAGTATGTCAAAACCTTAATCAGTTAAAAACTATTAGCTGTGTTATAAATGCTTTCAAGGATGAATTTATGTAACGTCATGTTTTCATGTTAAAAGTAACCCTTATTACTTACCAAAATCTGTTAGAAAATGTTGCTCATGCTAGACTACGCTGACCTTAGCAATGAATATAGGCTGACTTATAATAAATACAAACAGCTATCATTTTATTTACGCAGTTAGTGAAACTTAGCTCAATATATTAGCGAATGAGGGTGAAGCGATAACATGCCCTTATAACTCTCCACTCCAGTCACTCTCTTTCTCGCACACACACACCGGTTGCACAAGTGTAACGATTGGATGCTTTACGCTGAAAAGTTTGGATGCGTAACTGAGTCCATTCAATGAATATATGGCATACAGTCATTGGCTGGATAACAGACAGAGATTTTTTTTAGATTGGTAATGAAAACTTTGAAGATCTAAATAAAAATCTAACAAATAAAAACTTAGTGTAGTATAAATAGTCAAATTCCATAATTCTTAAGTAATGCGTAGTCCAGAATCATACTTAATTATAGCCATGAAGTACAATTACTCATGTATTTTCCGTGCTTTTTAATATAAAAGTAAAACCTTTAATTATACTTTATTATGGGGTGTCCCCCAAAGTGGTTACAGGTCTTAAAGGGATTCCTTTCCTTCCCAGGACGTCTCTGGATCTTTTTTTGGCAGTTGTTGCCAGTTCTTGTAAGAATAGTCAGGCTTTTGTCCAGTTGCTCAGTTTGCTTAATCGAGACAGAGTGAATCACAACCAGCAGTGTTCGCAGAATTTATGGCATGTGGATCCACTTAAAAAAAACCGACATGTCCCCCCAGATTTCCTGAAACATCATCCAGATGTTAAGATGTAATGTCCCTAGAATAGCTTTAACCTCATCATTATGGTTTGAATGATGCAAACATTTTCTTATCTTTTTTTTCTGATTTTATTCTCTCTGCACATGACTTGCCTGAGAAATTGATTCATCGTGGTGATGTCAGATGCATTTTTTCCCCTGGAGCTGATGCTGATCTAGTACGGTGGACCTATAATGTTATACATCCAATCCCGAAAAAAACAAGGTAAATTTGAGCTTTAATATGACATGTTGCTGCTCATTTTAGACGTTAGGCTTTGAGAAAGATTATGCCAAATCTGGAATAAAGCAAAAAAGTTAGTGCCCCAGTTTGCCTGAAACAATTTTGTTAAGCAAGAAATCATGCAAGCATAATGTCTAGAATTAAAGCTTCTGGTATGTGCCTTGTGCTAAACTAAATCACAAAATATGCAGTAAAATAAAAAGTTCTGAAATGTTAATACTTCCTTTTTCAATGCATCCTCTTATATCATCTCCTTGTATCATATAATCTCCTTAATACTTAGTAATCCTTAGCTACTTAATAAAACTTTATTGATTGTCTAGTTTCATATATTTTTTTTAAGATTAACTAGGTGTTTTCTCTCTTTGCCACATTTTGGTTATGCTCACAGTATCCAATTGGGTTTTTCTTTCTTTCTTTCTTTTTTCTAATCAAAGCTTTTGCATGGGCAGCACAGTGGCGTGGTGGTTAGCACTGTAGTCTCACAGCAAGGAGGTCCCGGATTCAATCTCTGGGGTCGATCTGGGTGCCTTTCTGTGTTGAGTTTGCATGTTCTCCCCGTGTTCGCGTGGGTTTCCTCCGGGTACTCCGGTTTCCTCCC
>JAQMCW010000014.1:1916551-1929797 GCA_030068335.1 Chrysichthys cranchii | reverse complement strand
TGTGTGTGTGTGTGTGTGTGTGTGTGTGTGTGTGTGTGTGTGTGTGTGTGTGTGTGTGTGTGTGTGTGTGTGAAGATCAATATATTAATGTGTGTTACATCAGTGCCAGTAGGTGTAGTTCGGTACCTGAACTACACACCCCATCCACCTCTGCATCTCACATATTTTTTCACTGTTTGATCCAGTTTTGAGTCTTTGCCCCTTTTGCCATAGCCGTAGCCATTGTTAATCCTGTTTGCTTCAGGTTTTGTACCTTGTTTGCCTGCTTCAATAACATTTCCCTGCCTTTATATCCGCTGCCTGCCTGCCTGCCTGACAATGTGTATATTACTGATGCTTTAGTGTGCATATTACGAAAGGCCCTTCATCCCCCAACACCCTAATAGGCATTTTCATTTTTGTAAATTTGAGACAGGTACTGAATAGGGGATTCTGCGTATGTGTGTGTGAGTGTGTTAGATATAGCTGCATGACATGTCTAGGTATCGGAGACGAGAGTGAGCGCCGAGTGGATGATGCAATGATCCACTGGGATGATTTAATCACCTTCTGCAGTGTTTTCTCAGCTCAATACGGTGAAATTTCCATACCAGGGTAGACAACAGGATTGTGTTTGTTCCTTCTGGTATACAGCAAACCTCAGCTTCATGGTTCATTAACATCAAAATATTGCAGTGGATCTAGGAGGGTACCTGGCAAACTCAGCCCGGTGTGCTCCCCTGTGTAAAATTGAGGGTATTACTGAAACAAATGTAAGAAAGAGAAGTGCATCTTCAGCACTCTAGCTATTGAAGCACAAGGTATTAAGAGCTTGAATTTCATTATATTTTAATGCCTCGATCCATGATTCAGCCTGAAGTCGGTGGGTCAGATTGTGCACAGCGAAGAACTGTGAGAAAACTTTTAGAATCAGTTCCATAAATATCGAGTAACTTTAAGAAATATTGCAAAGATTAGTGGAAGGGGAAAATGGTTTATTGCATGGATAATATCTAAAGTATTACAGATACTGCAAATCACAGATAGGTTGAGTCTCTCTGCATGCATTCCGAGATGTAATCGGGGTGGCAATTTGTGCTCAGACCTGGCAACCCTGCCCTCCAGCTTTATTCTTGCGTCCTTTATGTTCTGCATAAAAATAAAACCTAGTCTACCCGCATTTCTTTGCATTTAGACACAGCCTTTAGCCTGCCGACACAATTCAAGGTCAAATATAGGTTGTTGTGTATGTAAGAATTAAATATACCATACACGTAGCAATTATTAAAGAATGAGTCATTTATGTGTGTCCTGTTATTGGAAAGTAATAATGACAGGCAAGGCAGAGCCACTGTTGCCACCTCAAATACATTACAGATTATACATTTGTGCCTTTATAACTATTGCAGTTTCCTACTCAGATACACCGTCTTATTCCTCTGTCATCATTCCTGCTCGCCTCAGAGCTGCATTTCCTGTCTTTTGGCTGCAAGGACCTGAAGCTGACAGTGCTCATGATGTCTGGACAAGATAAGGTGCTCCAAGGTTTCTCACTAGACAGTCATTTGACAATTCACACTACTCTGGGTTTTAACCCTGCATCCTTGGTCATTGTTCTCGGAATGCTGGTCGATAACTGTGGCGAAGATTAAGTTACAGCAATCTGATCCTGGAGCAGACCTTATCCTGAATAACAAGCTGCAGTAAATAGGCTGGCAGATGGACAACGTTCAAGAAAAGGGGAGCAGATAAGAGGCTTTATTTGATTTACGTAATGATCATCCGTCATCCTAGTGCTTACAGAGACAAGATGAGTCCAGAACACAAGAGGTTTACATTGTTTTTCTTATTTAAAAAAAAAAAAAAAAAAATCTGTTTCACACCTTACCTAGTGCTTTTATCAGGCAATTTTTATACAGTTGCATATAAGTATTGTTACAACATGGACCAAACATTGACTTAATTTGGACTTGTCCTTAATTAATATACGTCATAAAATATCGCATAAAATTAACAAAATATACAGTTTGCACAGATTTACAAATCCTTACAGTTATGACTACTTTGGTTTGAACTACTATTGATTTGAATTCCCAAATTAGATTTCATGCAACCAGTTGCTAGAAAAAGTCTTTAGAGTCTATCTGGGTGCAATTAAAGTACCAACAAATCACATGCTACCACTACCATGCTTCACTGTAGGGATGGTGTATTTAGGGTTATGAACAGTGCTGGATTTCCGGCAAATTTTTGTCTGGGTGATGGTTGTTCGTGATCATGTGGATCTCTCCATCTCTTACTGACTTCTAATGGACGGCCTCATCTAGATAGAATCTCGGTCGTTCCGTATATTTTTCATTTAAATAAATATGTAAATTTGACAATCATATCTATCAGAAGCATGTGCGACTGAAAAAGAAATGCTACAGTTACAAAGAAAAGGACTTTCTCTGAACTTGGTGAAAAATCCGTGGCATTTATTCCAGTGAACCCTATAATGATATACACATGGAAAAGCTCTTCAGGTTCAGTGGAATCAGATTGAACCGCAAACATTCAAAATAATTACAATATAAACCATCTTGAGGAGACATATTGCAAATCCTTGGTCCCCTTTTATCCTATTTCATTTCCCATTCTATGATTGCATAGTGTAAATATGATGCCAGAGGTTTAGAATATTATTTGTAACTATGGTGCTTGGGCCATTTTTTTGAAGCTTTATGAACGTGACAGAGGTCTCGACCTTCCCAACCATATGCCAAGCAGAACCTACTCCTCTTGTAGATGCTGTAATTTCTTACACCATCCTTACTGTTGTCAAGTTCATGGATGCATTATTATCCTTTTAATGTCAGATTATGTTACAGCAAAACATGTCCCTGTTTCCATATATGACTTATTTACACAATACAAGTGAAGATGCACCTCACTTTGAGAAACCTAACCTAACTGTGCAACCAAAACTTTCTAGAACAGTTACTTTAAATTTACTACTCTCATACACCTAGGCGTGTTACATTGGACCATGAAGTTCCAATTGTTCCTGTTAGCTTAGTTAGTTTAGAGAACTATAATACTTTTCATAACAATCTCTCATATGAAACACAGGAATTATAAAGCAAGCTGATCTGATATAGAAAAGGCCCAGTTAAACATGACTTATATTGCTATAGAAAACTGATTAATTACCTGCATCAATGCACATTAACATCAAATTACATTGGTTCCTCCGTGGTTCTTTAGAGCCTTCAAGGTTTTATTGCCTCATATAGGGGCTCTGTTTAGAAATCCTCAACATAGAATGACAATTATGGGCCCCGATGTTAACCCGTTTTCCGTATTATGCTTTTTCTTTGAAATATGTTCCTCAAGGGTTCTTAGGATGGTTAACCGTTCGAGAGTTATATAGAGTTATATTTTTCTCCATAGTATACCCTTAAAGGGACAGACCAAAGAACGCACTGTGCTAGACGAAACATTTTTCGTTTAAAGTTTTATGACCCAAAAGAATGGTATTTGTTATATTGTGATCTATATCTCATTCCTTTAAGAGAATGTCATCACCTGGACTAAACACTGAAGGACATGAACTGTACATAAACTTATGAAAAGGTTATTCGGATATATAAATGTTCTGAGTGGTCTACTTGGATAGAAAAACACACTGTTGTAGGATGAAAAATATGAAGTTACTGTCGATCCAAGGTTTAATTAGTCCCCTTTTTTTTTTTTACATTCCCACAGATTCCTTTCCCACAATTCAATGACTTGTACCGTCAACTACAAGTCCTCCTTCAACCAAGACCTTACAATACAGTGCCCCCATGTCAACTGAAGTCTTGACTCAATGCTATGATAACCGATTGGAAAGTCGTGACTTAAAATCCCAAAGTGACACTTTTGGGTCCCTAAGCAAGACTTTTACGTGCTCAGTTGCATCTTGTCTTTGGATAAACAATCAGTCCAAATGAGCAAATATATATGAAGGTGTGGTTCATACTTGCAAATAAACCTTTAAGGATTCCCAAAGGGGACAACTCAAAGGCCTTTTTACAGGTACAGGCCAAAATCCTTTTATAATTATTTAATGGGCATTTCTTAAACAAAAAGATTAAAGACTACAGGAAGATTACAGTTCACAGATAGAATAGATGATGTTTCATGCCTGGAATCTGGACTCTCTATGATTGAACCTTATCACGACTTATTTAGATACGGTTCATGAGAATTAGCTTGTGCCATTGTAAGTTGGCTACTCCATTTGCAAAGCAAATGCCCTGCCACGCGAGTCGAAACATATCTGAAATCTCAGGCTGCTGTCAATAAATATTTTTGCTCGCTCTTTTTCTTATCTTGAGTCTGTGCAAGCACTGGCGCCCTCTCTGGACTGGAGGGCACCTTACAGGCCTTGCAAATGATGATGAAGAGGAGAAGGATGAGAAAGGCAAGTACGGTGTTGCACGCGATGGCCACCACAGCTGCTGAAGAAAGGCCGGCTCTCGCTTCCATCTCCATTGTGGTTTTCCCACCAGAGCTCAGCTTCACAAAACAAACAGGTACACTCCCATCACGGTGGTGATTTATTCACAGATGCACATCATTTATTTAGAGTGGTGGATTTATCGATCATGAAGAGTTGACGCTTTCCTGGTTTCTTTCTGGGAGCTGCAGTCTGAGCTTTGGGTCACACCTGAAAAGCGAAACGAGGGCTTATTAAAACATTCACGTACTGTCTCATTATACTGAACAGGAAAAATAACGTAATGGAGACTCTGTCAGAATTGTAATCCAGTTCACTGATTGTTACATGCAGTCAAATGGCATATTCGAGGTTCAGAGAAAGAATTCAGGACATATTCTTGAATTATACAGATATATCTATTTTGTTTTTGCTGCTTGCTGTTTAATTCTCGGCCAAAGAGTCAATATGATACAACACTCTGAGATTCTGTGTAGTGCAAACAATTCAAATCTAATAAAACTTGGGCATGCCTCTTTCACAGGGACTAACAGACTCAGAGGCCAGACTTCCGTTACTGAGAATGAAAGGTGCAAAGATCATGCCTCTTTCCCAGGGATCATGCCTTCCTCACTGGGACTGACAGGTGCAAAGGTTAGGCCTGCTTCAGTAGGACTGACGGGCACAGCAGCAAGACCAGGAGACCAAGGCTCCTTCACAGGGAGTGACAGGCCTAGCGACTATGCCTCAAACTCTGGGACTGAACTTAGCAGAGGCCATGCCTCCTTCACACGGCGTAACAGACACAGAGGCCACACCTCTTTCAGTAGAACAGCCCCCTCCTCCTTTACTGGGTGGTGGGAAACTTTCAGAGGCCACGCCTCCTTTGCTTTGGGACTTACTGGAGCAGAGGCCATGCCTGTTTCCAGTCTGTTACTTGCTAAATGCATACCATATTGCCTATGTTGTCACAAATGTTGTAAAGATTATTGCCGTTATTGTCTTGTGCATGTGCATATGACACTAAGAGCAGAAAGTGTTTTCTCTGTGTCACTATTTAAAAGCTGTTTCATCTTTTTCAGCTGTTATAACTGCGTTACGATGTGACACATTTCCTGGCGTGTTTTTAATGTGTGGTGCAAAAGAGAAAGACATTACACATTACTGTAGTGCTGTTCATAACCAGCTCTCATAAAGCCTCCGCTGGTGATAATTCAGCGAGCGACTGGGAATGAAGATACACTCAAATCGCCATTAAACACTCGTTATGCAGGCGGGCGCTAAACTTCTTCCTTTGCAAAGTAAACAGGACTGTGGCTCTGCGACAGGCTAAATGAAGATGTGTGGACCTTTGATACACTGAATCCATTTTCACTGCAGGTTTGCATCAAGGATCCTTCCTGCTTACGAGGCTGAATAAGATTCAATCACAGGCACGGCGCCAGGTCTCGGGGCAATTCCCCTCTCGCCCCCGCGCCAATTTCACACCCTGCACTGTTATTACTGAGTCTGGAATGAGACAGGGCAGGAAGAAGATTGAGGATGGTCACTGTTTCACACACACACACACACACACACACACACACACACACACACATACACATGCATGCACACACACCAATGAGCTCAGGCTCAGAGAGACGTGAAAAAGAGAGTCAGCTGTATAACAATTGTGTAATTTCAGAGTGATGACAGTCGGAGCGAAACATGGAACCAGATTGGGGGAAAAAACAGTGTGTCGTATCTACTTTGTGTTTACTCAGCAAAGAGTTTTTATTGAGTTCATTGTACTCATTATAATTGCCACAATTATTAGAGTATGAGTCATTAAACGTAATTCCTTGCAGGTTGGCGTTGTGAATAAAATTTGGCATTTACAAAACCAAAACACATTTAATCAGACAAAAAAAAAGCTCTTTCAGCTAGTGGTTATGGTGTGGGTCGGGCTTTCTGGTGTGAGTCAAGGGAATTTTCACATGCATATTTCATATTTTAGTTGCTCAGTAACCGTTATTGGAGAAAAGCATATTCATAAGAATGCTCGAATCGGATTGGTCAGAAGGCAGTCAAGGTATGGCGTGAGCGATAACAGGAACTAGCTTGTTTGCACTTTTGTAACGAGGGATAAAACCATTGAGAACAGAGTATGGACCTAAAACAGACATGGATTCAATTATTTTGTGGTCGTTTGTGCCTTAGTCCAAATGATTCAGGCCACATACATATCTACAGAGACTTTACAGGATAAACAACTATTTTTTTTTTTTTCAAGTATACAGCATATTGTGTTTTTTATGCAAATCATCCCACTTTTGTTGGCATTCACCATTTTATATTTATAAGTGTATGGAATGAGTGTGAAAGGTCAGCTTACACACATTAGAACTGGCAGAAAAAGGAAAAGAACGACGGGAGGATGGAGGTGATCTAACAGACCTTTTGTCGGTTATGGATTGAAATAGCCTACGCTGCCATGGTGGAGTGTCCTGACCTGCAAATCTGACATTTTCTTAATGTTCTCGTCTCTGCTCTGTGACATTGCTGGTGTTAGAGCAGTGAGTTATTGGGGTTTCGCTTTGCTGAATGAGAAAGTCGTTCTCGTATATCATATATCATGAAAATGCCTTCAAGTTCCACCCGTATCTACAACAGGAAATATGGTATCGTTTTGAATAACAGTATCACTTCCAGCAGTCTCTTTCTCACCACCTTCAGCATAAGTATATCCAACAATTTAAATAAAGAATGGCACTCTTTAAGTTCAGAGATTGAGGAATATGTAAGGAGGCCACAGGTGCCGTATTACTGGCAGAAGAAAAAAAAAAAGTTTTGTTCAAAATGCGTTTTTCTGAATTCAGCTACAGAGGCTGAATCAATCTGCAGCTGATTTTTCAGGCTCAGGCCACCCGATACATAATTTGTCATCCATGGGACCAAGCACAGACCTTCAACCAAAGGTGATGCAAAGAACTTTTGCACTGTCTGATGTTCGCACAGCCGGCTGGTCAATTTAACGGGAAACATCCCTGCCTTTGACTTTAAAGTCTCTTAATAGGAAGTGGAGGTCCTTTTCAACGGACAGCCTTTGCCTCAGCTAATTCATGATGTACGTGAGAGAACAGAAAGCCAGTTCACAGAGGTAGCAAGCGGGGAATTGAATCAATACTATGATAGCACTTTCGGAAAGTGAGGGATACTCCTGTCCAACACGGAGCCAAAACGTGTCCAACGATAATCCATTTTGTTGTAACCTAAAAGTGCAATCCATCCGTAGCTCTGCAAGCTCATCCTGACCCTTTATAATCAAAAATCTTGATGCTATGCCGTGTTCCGGGTGGAATGGCTCTCAAACCCAGGCGTATTCCTCATTTGTGTGTGGGAAATATGTCTCGAACCTTTTGGAAGCCATTAATTTTGTCTGCTGCTGTCTAGAGATATTCTTTCCTTCCCTGCATTTTCATAATTAGCTCACTGATGTAGTCAAAAAAGTCAGCAAATTAAGCAAGTTTCAACCACCGTGAGTCATTAATTACCTGGTCTTTAAAAGGAAAGTCATCCTCACTGGTGAATGCCAGTACCTCCTCTTATGTTCTGCCCCTTGATAACATCTGACCTCTGTGCACACTAAGAGAAGAGACCCTGGTGCTCTGATCCCATTTCACTAGTGGACTGCTGAAGTGCCACGTCTTGATCAGCCAGGTTTTTACGTAATTGCTATTTTTTACGGCTTGATCCAAAACATCAGTGAAATCACTGCAGCGTGAAATGGGTTACGACCATGGGGGGATTCCTTTGTTTAGCTTTTGTTACTCAGCGACTGATGGAGGCCACATTGTCGGTGCAAATAGCTACGCACGTATCCCAGTTAAGCTTATGTTCCCTGAATTACTTGTGCATGACCCTGAAGATCTCATCACCTGTATCATGGTTCTCCAGCTTTGCAAAATAAGAAGTTCTCTGTGATACCAAGAACATCACGTTGGGAGTCAGTTGACAAAGGCTACTGGCATCAGTTAAATCATCAGTTTGGAGCAAGGTTTCCGAAGTTACCTTCAGCTGTAGTCGTAGCTGTAGTTTTCTTTTTCAGTTGTATAGTATTTTAGCAATGGACATTGTCACAAAGCAGCTTCATAGTTTGATAGTGCTGTCAGATAATGGAATTTTCTCGACTGCACCTCACCCTAGCATTAGTCCAAGAATTTTCTTGCATGCTATGGTAGTATGAGAGATTCCATGTGTGAGGTGTGTGCCTTCTTAGCTTTGGCAAACGAACTCAGGCACTAAAACACTAGCCTCTTGTGCTTTGTCAGACACATGCACAGTTAAAAGCATACATTCACTCACTGTCTCATTTTGTGATTTCAGTCTCGTAAAATATTTAGTGCCTTTGGGTTTGTATCCTAGATGCTTAGCTTCAAAGTGCCTTGGTAAATTGTTTGGTACCATTGTTGCATTAGCCAACTTCTCTCTGTAGATCAGGCATACCAGTGTGCGGCACATAGCAGCACAGCTTCAGTAGATGCCACACTTGAAGCAGCAATCGCTGTAAAGCTTCAGTTTGGGCTGTTTTGCTATTCCTGCCTGGTCATACATGGTCTCTGATATCATTTGCTGAACATGTGTAACGTTATTTGATTTAGTAATAAACCAATCTTCTTATTTAAAAACTAAGCAGAATAAAGTTCTACACTGTAAAAAGCCTAGAAAAAAATGCAGATTTTAAGATTGTCTGTCTATGTGCAAGTTGAACAAAATAGCACCAAATAGAACCAAATAGATTAAACTCATCTTTTACCTCAACATTCACACACACACACAATACGCCATAATGACAAAGTGAAACAAGTTGGTTTGAAACTTTTGCAAATTTCTTAAAAATAAAAAACAAAAATAAAAGATTTACATAAGTGTTTTCACAGCGTTTGCCATGACCCTCAAACGTGAGCTCAGGTGCATCCTGTTTCCACTGATCATCCTGCAGAAGTTTCTACAACTTGATTGCAGTCCTCCTGTGGAAAACTCAGTTGATTGGTCAGGATTTGGACCAGCACACACCTTTTGGTTTGGAACCAGCAGGACTCTTCCTAGAGCTGGCTGCCTGTCCACTCTGAGCGATCGGGATAGAAGGGCCATAGTCAGGGAGGTGACCAAGAACCTCATGGCCACTTTGACAGAGCTCCAGCATTGCTCTGTGGAGTGAGGAGAACCTTCCAGAAGGACAACCATTTCTGCAGCACTCCACCAATCAGACCTGTATGGTAGAGTGGCCAGATGGAAGCCACTCCTCAGTAAAAGGCACATGGAAACCCACCTGGAGTTTGCCAAAAGGCACCTGAAAGACTCAACTGAACAAAGATTGAACTCTTTGGCCTGAATGCCAAGTGTTATGTCTGGAGGAAACCAGGCACTGGTCATCACCTGGCTAATAACGTTCCTACAGTGAAGCATGGTGGTGGCAGCGTCATGCTGTGGGGATGTTTTTCACCAGCAGGAGCTGGGAGACTAGTCAGGGTTAAGGGAAAGATGAATGCAGCAATGTACTGAGACATTTTTGATGATAGCCTGCTTCAGAGCGCTCTGGATTTCAGACTGGGGTGAAGGTTCATTTTCCAACAGGACATCGACCCTAAGCCAAGATAACAAAGCAGTGGCTTCAGGACAACTCTGTGAATGTCCTTGAGAGGCCCAACCAGAGCCCAGATTTGAACCCAATCGAACATCTCTGGAAAGATCTGAAATTGGCTGTGCACCGACGTTCTCCATCCAAACTGATGGAGCTTGAGAAGTTCTGCAAAGAAGAATGGGGGAAACTGCCCAAAAACGGGTGAGCATAGCTTGTAGCATCATACTCAAAAACACTTGCGGCTGTAATTACTGCCAAAGGTGCTTCAACAAAGTATTGAGCAAACGCTGTGAATACTTAGGTAAATGCTTTATTTATTTATTTATTTTAATAAATTTGCAAAGGTTTCAAACAAACTTGTTTCATTTTGTCATTATGGGGTATTGTGTGTAGAATTCTGAGGTAAAAGATGAATTTAATCTATTTGGGAATAAGGCTGTAACATAGGATATTGTGGAAAAAATGGAGCGCTGTGAATACTTTCTGGATGCACTGTATAATGGTTGAAATATAGAAAGAAATAAATGAGAACCACCACCGTCCACCTCCACCAGCAACTACGTGTCCACCACAAAGGGAACATGCATTGAAATCATTAGTTTATTTCATTTAGTTTTATTTTTCTATAATTAAGGTGATTTTAATTTTATTCTGTTTTATTGACACACATAAACCCATAATACACTTTAAAAACATGTTTTTGAGGGCTGAAACACATTATTTGTATTTACATTCATTTCAGTGGGAAAAATTTATTTGGGTCGCAAACAAATCAGGTCGCGAACAGAGTACTGGAACGAATTAAGCTTGTTCAAAATTGCACAGATTTATCATGTTGTAGTTGTTTTGTCCATGTCAGCGACAGTTTAAGACTTCAGCGTATCCCTGACTGGGGGCTTTGTGCTGCTCGGACTTGGTCATTACTGTGGATCTGAATGCTAAACAGGATGAACCAATGTACAATAAACACATTCAGAAGTGTTGAATGGACTCATCCAGGCTTAGTCCCCAATGAAAGTCTATTTAATATTAGGCTGTTATTAAAAAACAAAAAAAAAATGGTGAAATGATTGGGAAACAATGGGACAAAAACCTGATCGGAAACTTTTTTGGATTGAAATCAAGTCCGAGTTTACACAAAATGTGCTTTCAAAAATAAGGGTTCATGTCAGGCTTCAGTCACGTGTCATGACATCACCATGAACTATTTGCAACTGTCTAGCTGCATCAGCACTTGCCCCAACAGAAACACAGAGAGAAGCTGTGTCTGTGGAAAATACAGACAAAGACTGCATTCTGTGCAATAACAATAAAAACTCCCAGACTCAAGAGTGACTAGTAGGGGGCCAGTAACCTCAAGTCAGTAGAACTTATCGGCAACTGACAAGGAAGAAAAACATAATGAAAATGGTCTGGTATGAATAGGTGCTACTTCACTACTCAGTTGACAAATAATAAAATAATATAATAAATAATTCATTAAATAAATAATAATAAAAACCACCGGGAGGTGTGCTGTTATAGGAAAATAGCTGACTAACCAGGAACACCCCCCACCCCCACCCCCAAATTGGATATGTCCTTTAACAGCATGTCCTGAAATATTTTATTCCTTTTATAAACACACCAATTTGCCAACAACCATTTATAAATTGAAGAATGGCATTTCATACCTTTTATCCATAAACAGTTATATTTAATGCTGTGGAACGTCTGCAAAACAAGTTCCCGTTATCACTTGGACTATAAACAACAGTCTGTAGAAGGAGTGTTCGGTATGTGGGGGAGCTAATTAAGATTTGCACACCTGATGCCTAACTAAGCAGTTTGTGTTCCTCTCTCTTTCTCAAGCAGTAAGATGAAGGAGTGTGTATTCGTGAGCTAAATAGAAGTGGAAAGCACAGAGCGAGCTGAAAAGCTGCCAAGTGTTCTGCTTCGATTAGACATGTTTTTTATTAAAAAAAAACCAAAAAAAAAAACCTTTCGACTACTATGCTGCAACATGAGCTTCAGAGTGGAATAAATAATCTGGGTCAGTTGGTTTCTTGAGTCGTTCTTCAGAATTGTTACATCATGTTACTGAAAACCCAGAACTCAAACTCCTTTAACTTAAAGACTTTCCCATGGCAGAAAACCCATTGACTTTTATGCTAACCCTGCATTGATAACTTCTTCGAGCGTTATATCCACAACTGTACATTTTTCTTTATTAAATTACATTATTGTATTTGTTTCTTCCTTTGTTTTTCATTATGTGCACTACTGCCAGAGCCGCTGTTATAGAAATCCATTCAAGAATCTTCCAACCATGCAGAATCCAGAGCTAAACAGAGCGGTGCTAAATATTTTAAACTCCTTGCACAATACTGGATTTAATTCTTTTCTGTCAATCATTCTAAGATTAACCTTTAAAGTTTCAAATCCAGTCTTAAGAGAAAAAAAGGTCCCAAATGACTCGTGGATGAACATCATAAAGATCTGCGCTAACCAAAAAAACCCAAAACAAAACAAAGCTTACTCCCAAGTTTCACCCTTGCCTCAGTCCATAATCTCACGTGGATGCAGGGCAGTGGTAGCTCAGAGGTTAAGAAATTAAACTAAAGTTATAATAGGTATAGCAGAGTGGTGCACCAGAAGCGTGCTGGGCCCATAACCCATAACTCATGTTCGCCTCACACTTGAAAGGTGTCTCTCTGCTTTGAGTACTCATCTTCGATCCCAGGACACCAGAGTTCATACCCTACATGGGGTGATCTACTTATTTAGAGGCACTGTTAAGCGGAGTCGGCTCTAATAGTGCCATATCCTGACTGACCCTGTGCTCTGACTCCAGTGTCCTAAGAAGCTGGGATATGCAAGGGAAAGGAGTGCTGTAATGTATATGTGACAAATGAAGGGTTCATCTTCTTCTATTGATCAGAAGGTTGTGAGTTCAAATCTCAGCACTGCCA
This sequence comes from Chrysichthys cranchii, assembly GCA_030068335.1. Classification (NCBI taxonomy): domain Eukaryota; kingdom Metazoa; phylum Chordata; class Actinopteri; order Siluriformes; family Claroteidae; genus Chrysichthys; species Chrysichthys cranchii. Next base: position 1,916,782 of record JAQMCW010000014.1, on the reverse strand, counting down.
ATGCCACCGCTGGACATGGTCCTTAACCTTTAACTGCTCAGAAAATGTAAGTAGCTCTGGATAAGGGCATCTGCCAAATGCTATAAATGTAAATGTACTGTAAATTTGTACCCAATAGCTGCTGCTGTAATCATAAACAATGCCCTGTGCTCATCCCTGGCTTGAAAAGATGGTCTAGATGGGAGCGTATGAACGCTTATGGTCCAAAACCTGTTTACCTATATATATATA
>JAQMCW010000014.1:1896367-1909256 GCA_030068335.1 Chrysichthys cranchii | reverse complement strand
GTGGATTGGCGACCTGCCCAGGGTGTAACCCCACCTCTCGCCCGAAGTCAGCTGGGATTGGCTCCAGCTTCCCCCCGCGACTCTGAACAGGATTAAGTGGCGGAAGATGAATAAATAACTTGGAACATGCCTAATGATCTAAGACTACAATGTTAATTCTCAAGACTATTCAGATACAGAATTGAATTCCTGGTAATTATGGACCTTTTCTTGGCTCATTTATCTTCTAAAATCAAGCAAAATCCAGAAAAATATACACAATCAAGTCTTAAGTAAAAATTCCTGGGTGGTTATGGATGGAGGAACTCCATAAGATAATGTTGCCATTAACTTATTTATGGTCCCAAAGCTGCTTCTGATGTTGTCATATTTTTGGGGGGGTTCCCATTAATATGATTGTAAAAGAAAGCAGAAAACTAAAAAATACAAGGGGAAATTAACTAAATGCCCCCCCATCACTCAGAATGCTTATGTTTGAGTTTTTAGTACTAGTTTTTTCATAAATTCATATCAAAGCAGTTCTCCAAAGTCTAGTGGTGCTGGGTTTCATGTTCGCCCATGTGAAGGATTTTTAACTCAAGTCCACTTTTAAAACTGCTCCTATCTACTTTCAATGCCTTCGGGATTCTCTTTGCCCCCGTGGTCCACATTTCCTGAACATTCCTCATGACATCTCTGTTATAAAACCTCCACATGGCAGTCTGGTAAAATCTCTTTCTTTTGTTGTTGTTTCTCATGATATAGCTTTACCTTTGGATTGCGCCTCATTTTACCGCCCCTACACCTACAACGAATGACACTTTTCTTTCAATTTTTTTTTCCACAGAGCAACCACTGGAGATGCAGCATAGCCACGTGTGTTCAAATAACCTCTGGTTGCATTCCCTGTCCCGGGAAAATACAAGTCAACGAATTTAAAGCCTGTATGTCAACTTGAAGCAAAACATCGGGCAGCAATCTAAGTGATCAGGAGGGCGAGAGAGAGAGAGAGAGAGAAAGGGGGGGGTGCCAATAATTTTGCACACCCGTGATGATGATTACTGGCAATTCATACACACTAAACCTCCCTCTCGCACCAATCACGCTTCTGATCCTTTCACACTGAGGTGAAAAGCTTTTCAAATTCATAGTTGTCCATTATTTCAGAGTGTCATTAAATGCCGTTTTGGGTATGTCTTTCATACCTTTAATACACCTTAAAAGTTGACATTTTGAATGATTTAATATACATAATGGACTGTAATTCCTTTTATTAAGCTAAGATTTGAAGGAATACAGGCTTTGGTTTCCTTCACAAGTACAGTGGTACGATTCAAAGGGTATGAGGGTGTTTTCAAGGCAGGAAGTGTGTGCCCTCTAGAGGTTGTAGTGAGAATAACAAAAACAACAACAACAACAACAAATAACTGATGTGGTGTGAACATCTGTGAACACGCTGCTTTTGTTGATCTTTAAAAAATTGAAAAAAATGGTAAAATGAAGGATGATGGTATGTCCAGTCCTTCTGTCCAGTTACTCTGGTTCCTCCATTATTACAGACTTCCATCCTTCTTTGGAGGGACCGGAGACCTCCTCCTTTCTTTCTTAAGCAATGACGTTTTCTAAGCTAAGCTCAGAAGTGATTCTAAGAGTATTAGAATGACTGCATTAATGTAAACCTGAGATTTGCCTCGCAGGAATAACTACTGTCAGAGCTGCTGTTCTGGACAATTAATCAACACCGTCTGACCAACCAGAAATGAGAATTTATCAGCGCCATGGTAAAACATTTTAATAAACACATTTCCTCCCTTTCTGAACCCTAAAGCTCCAGGCATACATATGGCTATAATGAACACAGCATTGTTTAATGAGTCAAATTATTTTTATTTTTTATTATTAAACATCTGTACATTCTTTTAAAAAAGTGCATTATTACAATGTACAATGCTGTAATCAGTGCTGACCGAGACAGTGGCACAGTGGCATTAGTGCATTAAAATGATCATCATCGCTCCTCGTTTTAGTTTCAAAATGCCAAAACGATCTTGTGCGAAATGCATCAGAAATCTCTATTAAAAAGAATTAATACCAGTTCGTCCACATGCCTTAGTACAAATTTTCACATTTGCAAATAATAAAATAGCCGTTGGGTGAGGTACAAAAAAAAAAAAATCTTTTTTTCTTTCTTTTTTATTTAAGAAAATGTTGGCGTAGTGAGTAAGGTGTTCCAGTCACATTATTAACTCTGTGTGATTAAGCTGGTGAGCTTTCGAAGAAGCCATCTTCTCTAACCTAACAGACAGTGATGCTTTTTTTTTTTTTGACTTGGAAAAGTCAGACGAACCTTATCTGCTATATGATCATTTAAAGGCACGTTATGGCTTCATTAGTACTACGTGACCATGCTTTGACCTTAACGCTGAGGTTTCATTTCCTGACAGAGGTGAGGTAGGCGTTCCAGAACAAGGCGATCAGGTTGGCAAACAGCACCCGAAACTGCAGAGACGAAAAAAGAAAAAAGTACAAGAACTTGATGTGTGTCACAATCAATTCAATTCCATTCAAATTTTATTTCTACAGCGCTTCTAACAACGGACATTGTCACAAAGCAGCTTCATAGTATATAATGTCCAATTAAAGGCTTATTAATCTATAAACATATCTACACACACACACATATATCCCTATCCATAATGAGCAAGCGTACGGCGGCGGCGGCAAGGAAAAACTCCCTGAGATGACAAGACGAAGAAACCTTGAGAGGAACCAGACTCAAAAGGGAACCCATCCTCATTTGGGTGACACCAGATAGTGCCAGTGTAACCACCCACATCTACATCCATGTGTTATGTGGTCGAAAAGTTCAACTGTGTTGCAAAACAATCCTATTTTTAACACATGTCCGTCAAGCTCTTTTTATTTCCCCTTGTCGCTATCTTATGGGTTGTTTGATGACTTTCCAAATGGTTACTCAAGCTCCTGGATGCCTGCGGGATTCAATCAATATTGGAAGAGAACTGAAAAGAGCGAGCACTTCCTGGAGTGGCTTTATGTAAATACTGAAAAAGTGCAAAGTGTCTTTTCCTACTGTATATAACTAACCTACACTAACCTGTCTCTTACTTTTGGGGTGTCAGACTCACCTGCACAGGCACGTAGTTGATGTTGATGAACTGAAACGGCGTCCAGACTTTCCAGTTCATCTTGAGAGCAGGCCAGTATCTCGCTTTCAGCTTCTCCTTGAGGTCTGCGTTTGACTTCCCCTACAACGAACCATCAGATTTCACTTTTACGACAACAGGAGGCTAATAAATCTGACACACCGTCACTACATTTCCACTATTATTGGATTTTTTCCAATCACACAATCGGGCATCAGTGTGTCATAGATCAGGGTGAAGGTGTGTCTACCTCTAAAGCGTTCATCACCACAAAGAAGAGGAGGAGGAAAGCGGGGGCGAAGACGAGTCGCTCGAGCAGGAGGCGTTTCAACATGGAGAACGGAGCCGAGGCTGGAAACAGCAGCTCAAGCAGGTGGTAGAAGTAATGACTCAGTGGACCTGTGATGACAAGCCTGAAAAAGAAAAAAAAAAAAAAAAAAACTGATCTGAAGTTTCCCTGGTCATTTAGCAAAATACAAAACATTCTGATTCATATTGTTAAAGCTAGTTAGCTTGCTAATTGCTAATGAAATAAATAAAGGCTTGAACCTCCAAAAAACTGAGTACGTGTTTTGTGATCATCATACCCATATACAGCAAAACGGACGGGTCCATAAAAGTCCACCTCTTTCCCGGACTGACCTTGTTTCAGCTTTTTCTTGGACTCTAGAGCTTGAGAAAGCAGATTTCCCAACGCAGATAGAACAGCGCTGAAAGACACGAAATAGGAAGCATTTTTTACATTTTGTCTGGAGCGTATTTGTTGTCTTGCCACCTAATCAATACGAACCACATCCTATTAAATAAATCTTTAACGTTACACGTGGTAAGTTGGGGCAGGGCTTGCACAAAGCTGTAATGTAGCCTTTTTTTTGGTTATACATTCATAAAGTGCTTCACAACCATCAATCCTACTAGATAAAAGTAGCTAGGTGAAATCATGTCTATGGTTAATCATCAATCACTGGTTTCAAGCTAGTGAACGTTGCCTAGGTAAAGAGAATTTTTGCTCATATAAGTAAAAAAAAAAACAAAACAAAAACAAAACCCCCCTGACAACATAGGATTCTTACAGTATGCCTGCTTAGAGCTGAAGGTGCAGGCTATTTGTTAGTACCTCGAATAGTGAAGGCTAACACAGGGGGCATATCTTTCTCTTATAACACATAACAACATTTCTATACTTCTGTAAATCTGCTTTGTGACAATGTACATTGCTAAAAAGCGCTGTACAAAGCACTGCTAAAAAGCACTATACAAATAAAATTGAATCGATTCAAACTTTTATAAACCTATAGGTAATGTGCAATCTCTTCTATCTCGAAAGCTAAGCCCTTATAGCGACTAGTCACGGTTTGCAAATAAAAGTGAAACCATTACTTTTCCTTTTAGACTGCTTGACATTTAGAAGACATTAGCTTCAATAAATAAGAGCATTGCCAACTTTTCACAGCTATCTTCTAGCCAACTTTAAAAGGTTTATCCCAAAATAAAACAAGATAGGATCAAAGCTAGCAAGAGAAAAATACAGTAAAAACTAACAGAAATATCCAGGAGTTTTAGTCATATTAACACTTTTATCATGTTTTAGCAATAATCAGTGCAGTGGAGATTAAGAAACCAGGAAGCATTAATAAAGGCCGTTCCTTTAATATTGACCTTTACATCTCCTGGAAGAAGATTGGACCGTGAGTGCATTTCAGTTTGGCCCCACGGCACTGCACTGATGAACATGAAATGCAATGGAACAAGGATTTACATTCACGTCTGACATGAAATGTGTTTATTACTCACTCGTCTATTGCATAATCCCGTTCAGGGTCGCGGGGCAAGCTGGAGCCAATCCCAGCTGACTTCCTGCAAGAGGCGGGATACAGCCTGGGCAGGTCGCCAATCCACCGCAGGGCGACACAGAGACAGACAGCCATTCACACTCACACTGACACCTACGGCCAATTTAGAGTCACCAATTAGCCGAATCCCCTCTTTCGACTATGGGAGGAAACCGGAGTACCCGGAGGAAACCCACATGGACACGGGGAGAACATGCAAACTCGACACAGAAAGGCGTCGGGGATCAAACTCAGGACCTTCTTGCTGTGAGGCGACAGTACTAATCACTAAGCCACCGTGCCGCCATATTTCAAAATGCATCAAGTCAAATTTGCTACTCAAATGATCTCACACACACTGCAGTTTAATTTGAATATTAATAATAAGGCAGGAGAGTAGGAGATCCTTGCATAATTCTGAATATTATTCAGAGAAATGTTTAGTTTTCAGTACAAGTATAGTTTTTTTAATGTATTCTATATCGTCCATAATTTTGGACCACAAATTAAATGGCCATAGACATATAGTTTTCTGGTTTAAAACTGTACTATTAGCCAGATTAAAACATAAACAGGCTAATTGGGGGGGAAAAGGACAAAAAAAATGTACCAATCTAACACATAAACAGCTCCTTGAGCAATATGTATAATATGTCATTTTAGGTAACTACATACGCAAATATGCCCCAAACTGAACTAACATGAGAAAGAGCCATGTGTTGACCTGCTTTACCCCCAGATAACGTCCCAAAATGGCTTTCTGCGAAAAAAAAAACAACAAAAAAAAAACCTCCAGATATGTATCATGTACTGTGATACTCTGTGCATCAGTGTGGGGACATCTAGCTGGTCCGCATGAACTGCAGGTTCAATTAATACATAATAAATAATTACAAGATCCAAAGAGTTTTCTTTTGGTTACTGAGGTTAAGGTTAGAGGTACACGGGGAGAACACGTAAACTCTATATAGAAAGGTGCCGGGGATCGAACCCAGGATCTTCTTGCTGTGAGGCAACAGTGCTAACTACTACACCACACGGTCCCCAGAAATGTGCTTAATTCTTTAAAATAAATAAATAAATAAATAAAAACTCTTAAAAAATTGTAATTAAAGAGATTATGCAAAAGAAGAGCATTGCACTGACAATGTTGCTTTTCAGCGCAGAGCGTTTTCGTCATGAGGCTAAGAAACAAGCAATATCCTGTGTGCACTGTATTTCAAGGCTGCATTTTGCTCAGGCCTGATATTCTCTCCATTGCACATAGGGGTCAAGGGTCAAATCACCAAAAATTCAGAGAGAGAGAGAGAGAGAGAGAGAGAGAGAGCAAAGATCTTTTTTTGTCTGGTGGAAAAGTTAATGCATAACATACCTTGCACACTGATGTTAGTATTAGAGCTGACAATGTGTTGCTGATTTCAGCAGATTATTAAGATATCATGATTGTCACAGAAGGGTCCAAGGACCATGAAGCAGAACCAGGTGGTCCATGCAGATCCATACTTCTTATAATAATGTTACACTGCTGGAGCTCACAATGAACCAACTGTAAGACTGTCACATACTATATATATATCTATATTAGTAAATATTGTTGCTTATTACTTATTTATGAGGATGGTTTTCTATCCAAAGCAACCCCAACCTTAAAGTAGGACTGAAGTTAGATCATAAACATGCCAACTGACCTTGTAACAGACTTGGTGATGATGGGATATTTCTTTAACAAGTGTAAATACTGCTGCAGTACTCTGGAGAGCAAAGCAGGGTCTCGGATCAGCACACTCTGCGTGGACATTATAGTGATTATTGTATAACTTTAGGTTATATACAGTGGTGTCGTGCAAAATGGTCTAACGCTCAGATCCTGAAGGCTACATGTGAGAAGAAACAGGGTGGGAGGAAGGGATGCCAGGTCTGCGTACCAAAACTCAGCTTTACAGTTTACTGGAACAAGGTATCAGGCTGTGTTACTGTACAACACATTAAATATGCACTGGGGGGAGTGGGGACAGTTGTAACATTTGCCAGTCTTGTACAGCTTGAAAAATGTGAAACCCAAGGACCTAAAGTTATGGAATCTGGTTTCCACAACTAAAAGGTTTTTTGTTTTTTGGGGTTTTTTTTTTTTTTTGCTGTCTGTAAGTTGAAATTTCGAGTTTTTGAAATTTTGAGATACTTAACTTGGTGGGTAGAAATTTTGAGTTGTGCATCTCAAAAGTTTGAGTTAGTAAGTCAAAATGCTGGGGTAAAAACTCAAAATTTCAATTTAGTAAGTCAAAATGCTGAGGTAAAAACTGGAAATTTCGATTTGGTAAGCCAAAATGTTCAGGTAAAAACTGGAAATGTTGATTTAGTAAGTTAAAATGTTTAGGTAAAAACTGGAAATTTCGAGTTAGTAAGTCAAAATGTTTAGGTAAAAACTGGAAATTTCGAGTTAGTAAGTCAAAATGTTGAGGTAAAAACGAAAATTTTGACTTAGCTTGGCCAATCAGGAAGTGGGACAGACAAATCAGTCACTAGTCCTGGACTTCATATAACTCTCCTGTTTCTCCTGCTTACACAACACACTTACCTAATGTAGAAAAATATGCACACTTGCCAGACTCAAGTAATATCTTTGCAATGCAACAGCAGAACACCACCACTCATAGCCGAGAGTTTTGCCAACAATTTGCTGACATTTCGTCGATGGCTCAAGCACCTTGTGCTCCAAAAGAAGCTTTGTTTGTTTCCTTTAGTCTGTATTGAGCTTAACTAGCAAATTAGTTTACATGTTATTAATTTGTCAACACACATTTTTAGCCTATACATACATTATATCCTTGATATATATGAAATATTTTATTAATTACTCTATTTAGAATGTTAATATGTAAGGCTTGCTAATACTGAATGCATTTCCCTTTCTGGGATTAATAATGTGTTACCTAACTTCATAATGATGTAGTGATCATTTAATTATTGCCACAGGGTGTTTAGATTTAATCCTGTTCACTTAGTGAGTTCAGTAAAAAGATGATTTTTTTTTTTTACGTTTAATTAATGTATTTATACCACCATAATCTAACCACCAAACCTAAACAAACAAACATCCACATGAAAGGTTGCAAAAATTATTGGGATCACAGCGGATCTGGCAACACAGAGCAGAGTGGGATCTCGCGGTGGGCGTGGCTAACGAGAACTTCCTGGTTTTAACTGCGTTCCGATTGGTCCATTTGCATAGCGTCAGGCGAGTAGCAGATTCTACTTCCGTAAATAAATAAATAAGAAATAGATACGCCCGAAAGAGATTCTGTAACATATTTTTCTATATATTTTCGGAGAAAAAAAATTCTAAAATAATTTTAACTTCTTGCTTTTTTTTTTTTTTTAAATATCAAGTCTTATAATCGGTTACTATGGGACCTGCACGCGCTTGTGATTCGCCCGCTATACCGCCATCTTGAAGAGGGCAGCATTGTAATCCGAGCTCAATTTAATTATTCTTCAACTCAATGTTCTTCTTAAAACACGCACAGAATTTTGGGTGTAGGAATCAAAAGATACATTAAAACTTTAACAGCTTCATAGTGCTTATCAGTTGACAATTGTAGACTTAAATGGTTTCTTCCAGTGATGTAGTTTTGTTTTTTTTTTAAACTGTGTTCTTCGGTGCCGACTCTCAGAGTCGACTCTTGATGAACTGAGCTAAATGATACGACCCACTGAAGAGTCGACTCCTAAAGATGTGCCAAAGAATCTGACTCACTACAAGGAGCCATTAATAGAGTGCCATTAAAGCCACAAACTAAACACCCATCGACTAACCTGTGACCAACCACAAAGACCTAACAGTTGCAGAAATTTATTTAGCATCATTTACAATTATGAGAAAACCTTCCAAAAACCTTACAATCATAAACAGGGTAGGAAGTCAGCATAAAAATACTATCTCAGTGCAAATATTTGACCATACAATTTGGGATTTCTTGGAACAATACTACAGGGGGCACACTTGCCATTGAGCCGTTTCCACCTGAACCGATGTAAACACTGGACAGATCAGTTACACAAAACATGCCTTTGGTAGTTTTTTTTTTTGTTAAACAGCCGACACAGCAAAGATTTAAAAGGTGGAACAATTAGATCGAATTCAGCAGCCATGGTTTCCTCTTGTCGAATTAAAGGTGTGTCTGGACTGGAAGACTGGCACTGCAGAGGCAGACACAAGTCTCTCACGAGCTTAGCGTCATGATGGGAGATAATTATGAGACTGCAGCTGGGTTGGATAATCAAATGTGACCAGAAACAAACAAAAATAATAATCCAATGAATTAACAATAGCTTATAAAAACTGATATTTGAGACACACACACACAGATTCATTAGCAGCTATTAATGGTGGGCTCTGTTTCCCAACACTCCTAGTACGAAAATGTTCCAACATCCTGAAGTGTTCTTCATCCTCTGGGGGAAGAAGCCCTTGACGCTTCATGAAGAACCCAAAGACAAAAAGGTTTCAAAACTATTTCCAAGCCGAACCCATTCAGAAACGTACCCAATCATTAACCATCTAACTCATGAGCATCATTTTTTTTATTTTTAAATGAGTGAAAAGTAAAATTGAAAAACATTCACCTTTGTAGGAAACACACCAAGATTGGCAGGCGAGACTTATAAGTGAGAACCCATGACCAGGAACCCATCATACACTTAGAACAAAATATTAGTCTCTCAGGGAGAGGGGACAAAATTACAAATAAAGAAACCAAAAAAAATTGGTTTCTCCTTTTAGGTAAGGGGTCTTTAGAAAGCTAGAACCCTTAACCATCCAAAGAACCTCTTCTAGAAATCACTGGCTCTAATGACCCTGCAGAAGAAATGCCAGAGTCACGAATCCCGTGGTAAAAGAAATGCTGATCCAGGATCAATTTCTGGTTCTAGATCAGCACTCTATCTCTGAGGTACTTCATAGCAACACCTTTTTATATTTAAAAAAAAAAAAAAAAAAAAAAACCTTTCACAATTAATAAAGTGTGGAAAAAAAAAAAAAAAAAAAATTAACAGTATTACGAATCAGAGAAACAGGTTCAATTTAGCCTCAAGAGTTCTTGGAGTATCGAAATTCCAAGATTCCTCAAACACCACGCTGTTGGATCCAATCAGCGCAACGCAAACAAACAAAAACAACAACAACATCATCCAGATACAGGCCAAGCTCTTTGGTTAACATTTATACCAAACATTTGAACAGGTTGGAAATGTGATCTCAGTGGCAATGCTGTTGTTCGCAGAAGGTTCAGAAACTGGGATTTGTTTTTACTCACAGCAGGTGCAAACAAACAAAAAGGAGGTCGGTGGAAACTTCTTGTTGATGAGAGATGTAGGAGAAGAATGGCTAAACGGATTGAAGCTGAAAGGAATGCTACGGTAACTCTCATGATCACTCTTTACAACCGTGCTGAGCAGAAAAGCATCTTGGAAGAGTGGATGAATGACAAGTGCAGAAGAGCGCATGGAGTTTCACCTGTGAGTGAAGAAGAGGAATCTGAGTCTACAGTGGGTGTCAGGAATAGACAGCTGAAGATTCGTGTGGTGAACGTTTAGTCTGCGAGATGGTATTCTTTTTCGCCCACGACGTCGTCAACATCACGTTCATTGCCCTTATACCTGTGTTGGATGTGAGCATTAACACACCAAGACCTTGACTTGTATCTGCCTTACTGAATAACTCCATGACTGTATAGAATTCTAAACTATCTGAAGAGCTGTTTTTTGGTACCCCAAAAGCCTGAGATCTTCACGCCGTCACCGTGTCCTCTTTTAGAACCTGCTTTGTCTGATGCTTTCTGTAAACTCGCCTTCATCCGGCCCACATACTCGATGTTTCAGGTGGAGCTCTGTGTACAGTGCTCGAGTTCTCTGTCTCTGTCGATCTGAAGCACAAATCTGGAGTCCCGGGTTCACTTGCGCACTCGCTCGTAGAACAGCAGGTATGCGCTGCAGGAGAGCACTTCCTGGAGGCTGGCCCTGCGCACAGAGTCGTCCGAAACCCAGAGCCAATGTGGGCTGAACGATGCCGGGCCACGCCGGTACGTGACGAAGTGACCAGAATGCGTGTCGCCGTGGTGCACGAGCACTGCCGTCAGCCGGAACAGGTACTCCGATGAGCTGGGGGAACAGTACACAAAGGAACCGAGTGCAGGCTGAAAAATCCTGTTCATCAACACAAACGTGTAATCACCTAAACGAAAAACTAGCTCGCACGAACCAGCCAGACGCGTTGAAAATGTCCGATTGGTTTGTATCGTTTTTTTTTCTTTTTCTGACCAGTTTTGAGAAATACCTCAAGACAAAGGTTAGACTGGGTTTCTGAGATTCCGAGATATGATGAAGTCGTGTGTGAGGTCAAGGTGTTGGCTGAGCGCTCCTGGACGGAGAAAGACCGAGGAGATGCTGCCGTTCGACAGCGGCTTGTTGTTGTTGTGGTGCTCTGGGTCTAACCATTAAAAACCCAAAGGGACATTAAAGCACAAGGCTGGACCATAATGAAAGACACACACATAAGCTTTCCTAAAGAACACCGTCATTCCTTGACTATACAGTAGTCCCCGCTACATCGCGCTTCACATGTCTCTGACTAGTCGCAGATTTTTATTTAGAATATATCAAGTTTTTCTGCGGATTTGCCCGGTACTTGGCGGCATCCGCAAAACCTCTAGTGAATTGTTTTTATGGATTTTTCGACGGAGGAATTTGTCAAACAGCTGTGTCTTGATTCGGTTGCTTATGACGGTTCATGACCATTAGAACTGTAGTGGTTCTGAAATCCAGTCTGTAGCAAGTGGGTGTTAATTACAATATTATACAGTATAGAAAAAAGCCTAGGCTAGGCTAGTGTACTACATACATACATACATACAGTACCTAAAATATAAGTCCAGTGGAACCTCTGGTCACGTACTTGATCCGTTCCGAGACTCTGTTTGTGACCTGAATCAGTGTTTCCCATTCATTGTATTTACATTCATTTGAATGGGTTTCAGCCCTCAAAACATATTTTTAAAGTGTATTGTGGGTTTATGTGTGGCAATAAAACATAGAATAAAATTAAAATCACCTTAATTATAGAACAATAAACCTAAATGAAATAAACCGATGATTTTAATGCACCCTTTGCGGTGGAGACGTGGTTGTTTGTGTAGGTTGACGGTGGCGGAGGGATATGGTGGCAGTTCTCATGTTTTGCGATTATTTCTTTCTTTATTTAACTGTTATGCAATTAGGCTTCTTACTCTCACTACCATTTCCACTTTTCATTTTCTTGGGACCCGTAATGAGGGATTATAGAGCAAAAATGCAGACAAACACAACGAAAAAAATGCTGTGAACATTTTTTAATGAGTTTTAAGCACAGAAAACAAAAGAACAATCCTTAATTATACAAAAACTTTCGGCAGACAACCAAGAAAACGAACCTTGAGTCGACTTCTGGCGTTAAGGAAGTGAGGAGGTTACTGTACAGTGAATGAACACACGTCTGACCGATACCGATTTAAAGGGCTTCTTAGTGTGTGTGTGTTTTGTTAGTTGTGCAATACGCAAACAGAAAATGGGAAAACACTGGCACGTACGAAGTAGAAGGGGAAGATGGCCTTGGCTGTGTTTGCGTGGTTGCGACCAGATGCAAAATTTTGGCGGATTTTGTGAACCAATTTGTCCGTCTTCGGAGGCATTCGTGACCAGAGGTTCCACTGTACAGGCTACGCTAGTATAGTATACAGCACATTACAATACTCACTATAAATGTGATGTTTCTATGAATTCTACACAAAATTCATCTCTCTATATGCTCACAAAGTTTTCTTTGTGTTTACTTGTGTCTAGTGTGTGTTTAAAGAGTTTGGGAGGATCATTTAGTGCTTCAAC
>JAQMCW010000014.1:1812235-1823777 GCA_030068335.1 Chrysichthys cranchii | reverse complement strand
ATGTGCTGTGTGTATATAAAAACAGCATGCCATTATATTGTCCATGGACATGGTCCACAATGGCAGAGCAGTCTGTGTTCTCTCATCTCCTTTGTCTTCCTATGAGTGAGCATTCTTAAAAAAAAAAAAAAAAAGATCAATGATCATCCTGACATCTTTATTTCTTCTATGAACACGCCAGTTGTGTCTTTTGAATTGTTAAGAACAAAAGGCAACAAATCTTTGAGGGATGAAAGAGAACAAGTCTACCACACTCTGTGCTCTGTGAACAGCATCCCCAACACGCCCTTGCTACCTTCCTATCACAACTTAGAAATGTGTATAACACTTGCAAGGGTTGTGAATAGAAATTTGTTTCCAGGAGGAACAAAAGATACCGAAGAGATTGTCTTCCAGATTTTCACACTGAGGCTCTGATTTACAAAGGTTCAAATAAAGAGGCTAATTTGCATGTGCAATATGATCAATTGTGCATGCAGTTAATGAGTGTGTTGGGAGCTATTTACAAAAAATCATGTGAAAATTTGCAGGGGGAAGCAGCTAATTTTGTTCAGTATCTGTAACAAGTTCCTTGAGACAAGACACCTAAAAGAATGCAACTAAAATGACTTTTGCCATGGAAACATTATTTGATTGCAAGTGAAGTACAGAATAATACTAGTTATAAAAAGCCTTTCACTTGCTGCTGGTGTCAAAGGATGCTACGAATATTTAATATGAAACCAACTTTGCATAAACAACCTGCATTTACTTTAATAAAAAATAAAAAACAACATTAATTTTGACTTCAAATGGCAGGAAATTAAAGATCAGCCATGGTTTTCTCACAAATGCAAATGTTTCCCAGAATTCTCAGGTACAAGGTTTTACACTGATTAGTCACATAACCTGTTACCTCGATTTTAAATAACTTAAACACATTTCAAACCTCTGCTCATTGTGAAGCATTATTCCCAAAAGCATCACTAGTGATGTTACCAAGGTTTTACCCTTAACCCCTTGTAGTGTGCTAATTGAAATACTTGGAAATTCAAAATTCCAACCCTGGATTGTAATTAGAGGATATTAAAAGAATTTATATTAAAATATAAAAATATAAAATTTTTGCATTTTTCTGTTGAAAATCAAGGTCAACAGAGTTACCATATATGGTCAGTGTGGAGTAAAAAATATCCAAAAAACTATATACTGTATATAAAATAGAAAAGCACTTAGAAACTTAAAGGAGCATTTATTTAAGATGGAATAAATCCACGTGGTTCTCCATCCTCACAGAAAGGCACGGGGGTCCTTTTGAATGTCCGTTGAAGTTACCAAATACGGTTCTTCACCCAATAAAAGGTTGAGTGCAAGCTATTATTGCTTTGTTTAAGCTGAGATTGTTTTGCCTAGTCTAGCCTTTTTGTTGTCTAGCCTTTTGACGTATCCCAAACCCCTTTCACTTCACAACCCTTTCCAGAACCGACAATAAATCACACTGTGTGTGTACGAAGTAGTATATTTGTCTGGACACCGTAGGTAAAAACATATCAACCTGCATATTTATGAATTATAATATTAATCAAATTGTAATTTGAAAGCAAATCAGCCTGAATGCTTTTATAAGGAGCTTTCAAAATGTTTTAAGCATGCAAACTTTATAAATTTCCTCCTGTAATTCTATAACAAGCCAAATAACGAGTTATATCGCCTCTTGTTGGATATTATTTTAAATACACTTCGTTTTGCCTCCATTTCTCTTCTCACCAATCTGTAAAGGCAATTGCCAAAATACATACTTGGTTTCAGAAATCAGCTTCTGCTGATTTTGATAAATTTCAAACTTCATGAAAAAGGCTGTACTGTACACATGTTTTACACACACACACACACACACACACACACACACACACACACACACACACACAAATTGTGAATACAGTCCAGGGGTTTACAAATTAGTAAATTTACAAAAAGAATAGCCTGGACAAACAGATTTTTAGTTCATTTATTCCTAATTTCCCAGTGGACACATGTACCCTGACATACCCTATCCTAAGTAATGTGCTTCACAGTGATGTCATGCACCTCTATGCTACAAGTCTTACATACAGTATTCCTCCCTCAATCCAAACACCTCACCTCGCTGCATGGGGCTTTGAGAACAGCTGCTTCTGGGTTCAGTTCAGGCCTGGACTTCATGTCCCAGGCTGCACCATGGTTCCGCATAGGTACCTGCTTGATTGTCCAAGGTGACTTGATTGTATACAATGTGTGTCTCATTAAACTGTTTTCTACTGCACATGCCTCTGGCCTCACCCTGTGAACATGGCAGTAGGTACATGCTTCAAGTTCTCATCATATGGTAATGTTTCAGGCCGATCAATCATGTAACACTTCTCTGGTTAATACATGCAGTTAGCTCACAGGTAAACAAAACAAGAATAAATAAAGGCACTAGCCAGACTCCTTCTTCTTCTTCTCATCATCATCATCATCATCATCATCTTTATTATTATTATTATTATTATTATTATTATTATTATTATTATTATTATTTACATGTAATGCATAGACGGAATCCCTTCACTCATAGGCAAAATAATGCCCTTAAAAACATATTTTTTTGTCAAGAATGCAAAAACATGTGCTACGCGCTCAGAAGTTTGTTGATTTCTCTGGATAAATAGATAAATAAGCATCCACAATTACAACCACTCTATCCCTTCACTAGACTACCTATATTATCTTTACCTGAGTTTAATGGCGTACACAGTATCAAGGCCTTAACAACCTTTAAACTTCATTATAGTACATAGCAGATGAAAACAAAGGTAAGAAGCCTTGTTTTTCATAAGTATGGACCCGTCTAAAAGACCTAGTTTACTATTGGTTAAGCTTCCAGGAGTTTTTCAGGCTGTAGGTGGGTGTTGATTTTCACTCTAGTTTATGCTTTTATATATTTATGACTTGGCCTTTGAGTAATCCAACATCTCTTATACCGGACAAATTTGCCCTTCAAGTTAATAATAATACGACTCATCCTTCTAGCTCTCTTTGTAATTGTGATTCCGTTAGTTAAAGCTAATATCCATCTGCTCTTCAGATATTTTGTCCATGGCCAACCTCTGTCGTCCTCAATACAATATAACATTTTTGAATATTGTTATACCGAATCATGTGAGTCTTCGAGTGAGGTGAAACCATTACGCATGCTTTCAAGCGATATTAAAATGCAATAACGATGCATCAGAAGCCTGTCTTTGCTCTCCGACTGGAATTTAATGACGACGCGTGTCACGGCGAATTTGTTTCTCTGTCTTGTCTTATTTGCATTGGGAGATTAATTCCATTTCAGTGATGTTAATGTTTTGTAAATTGCTTTTGCAAGTGGTGCTGCTTGGTATTTAAATCTCTGCGGGACGTCTCTGTTAGACAGGCTTTCAGCAGCATAGTGTGCAGGCATAGAATACAGTTAGAGAGAGTGTTAAATATGTTATATATCTAATGCAGCTCTAGACACCTTATCTTAGGTGATGGATGGAGAGATGCAAGGGGGGGAAAAACCTGAAGGTGAGTTGTTTGACTTTGATTCCGCTTTGATCTCTTAGTCCACGGTTTTTGGTTTTTTTTTTTAAAGAAATGGATGGAAATCAATTCACACATCTTTTACCCTTTCACTGGGATTCATTTCTGATGTCAGGCTTGCAGGAGAAGACAGGACCATTATTAAGAGATGGGGGGTGAGTAATTTACTGCATAACTTATATACATATATTAGTCAAGTCATTGATTATACATATGCACAGCTTGGGTCGTAACTCTTATTGATTTCCGAACTCTGCATTTCCTTTTTTTTTTTTTTTCACATTTATTATGATTATGTTCATGAGTTTTAAATTTTGAAGATGTCCGGGAGGGTTCTTCTAGCCAAGGACAGCATTTTCCCAGAATCCTCCTCATCTCTCTCCATGTGTGCGGTCAACAGAGACAGCTGAGCACACACCAGACACGCTTTACTTTTTTGTCACCTTCATGAAGTCAGTATGTTCACTTTTTCAAGTGTGCATTGAACCTGTTATTGTACCTAGTAAGACATCGTAGGGTCCAAAAAACCGAATCTACCATCTTTTTCTTCTTAAAATTATTTTACACAATGGATGCTTATTAGTCTCAATTCCGATTGGTCAGAAGATGTTGATTAATTTTTAAAAGCATCACTGACTTTAAATGTAAGTATAAATACTTAAAAAAAGTGTGACATTGTGTTTTTTTTCCCGACATTTCTTGGGGGGGGGATTTGTATTCCTAAAGTTAACTAATCACTAGTAGTCCACAGATATTGAGCACATACTGTATGTGCACCAGTTTAAGGCAAATATTTGAACACTGTAACTGGGGCTAGATATATTCAATGGATAGTCACTAAACTAGCTCACAGTATCCCATTTTAAGACCAAACTTTATCCTCTTGTGAGTTTGATGACAGGCTCTGGTAAAGGTCTGCCATTGTTCGGTTGCAGGGTCAGTAAAATGGCCTGTTGTTGCTGCAAGGAGTAGGCAATTTTTGGACATGTTTAGTGTCAGACAGAACCAGATTGTCTAGTGAAAAAGCTTAAGATTTGTCTTATAAACCTAGGTTGTTATACATATTTCTCACAGTCTCTAAAATCATAAAATGTCAGTGCTTAAGATGTTGGTGAATACTATCCTATAGGAACATTAATTTGCTGTAGACTTTACAATGGAAGTAATAAAAATTATTATTATTTTTTTAATTAAATCATTTTATGTACATGTTCATTAACTGCATTCATCTTTCATTCACACAAATGATTCCAGTGTTAACTCAAACGCCTTAATATTGTGTGATCATGTCTTTATATTCCACCAGACTGTTCTCATTAAATCTCTCTAGCGATACTCCAAAATCCCCCTCATGCTTATCTCCAAAAAAGACTATTTCATTCCTTTTGTCTCGTGAAGTGCCCGCTTATATAATATTTGCTACAACATGACTTCCATATTCATAAGAATCCGAGCGGCTCCTTTATTTCCGTGGCGTATTGTGACTCAAGAAACCTGGACTCTGGTTTAATACTGTGGGCACAGCTGTGCTTTTCCATCAAGCAGGAATCCCGGATTGGGATGTTTTCATTTCTGACATTAAAAAAAAAAGTCCTGGATCTGTGGTATCCAGCTGCTCCATTCAGGTGTACAGGGGGAATGATATTCTTATGCACACGCTCCAGCCTCCAAGCTTTAGTCTTCTTTGAATCTTTTACATATTACTTGATAGAGAGTCTACCTTCACAGACATTCAGGCTTCTTAACACACTTCCCAAACTAACAATCTAGCAGCAGCTCCTTTAGCTGGACTTTGGTTTATATTGAGCCAGTTTTTCTGATAAAATGTCTAGTGCCATTGGCTGTCCTATGAAGACATTCAGCATGGACTGAAAAGAACAAGTAGATCAGCTTTTAATCAAACAGCTTAGGGCAGACGTACCATGCATGTGCTCTGAAGAGGTTTAAATAGAGGTTTAATGTGCCTCTGGACACTTTAATACGTTCAACTGAAAGTTGTTTAGAAGCAATAGTCATATACTAGACTCATAAAACAGAGAGCATGGATGGACTTTATGACATTTCATCTTAAACTGGATACTACTATATTAAAGATTGTACAGCAAATAAATCACAGTTGCCTCACACAAGAGGTGGGAGGATGCAATCGCAGAGCTTTATAAAATATGATCAGATCAGATGAAACTGAACACTTTAATCTAAACAGCTGGATAAACACCACAGTGGTATAAAAAAAAAAAAAAAACCCACAAGAAAAAAGCTAATTGAAACCCAGAAGCATTGTACCACTCCATAGAGGGTTCATCACAGATCCTATCACCCCAAATATAACTGGCAGACCTGGGCCCCTGGACATGACCCTAGATACCACCCCATTGGTCTTTGGCTTGAGCATGGACTGGGGTGTAAGCATAAGCACAGACGTGGGTATATTAGCCCTTGGCATGGGTGTGAACTTGGGGGCAGGTATGGGTAAGGACATGGACTTGGACTCGCGTGTGGGTGAGTACCGAATGCGGAGGACTGCCATGTTGCTGGATATTGTCTCCTCCAGCTTTGGCATGAGCATGGACATAAGCATGACACTGAAGCACAGGAATAAGCATGGGCTCAGGGACAGGAGCATAGATGGGCATGGATTCCAGTGTAGGCCTACTGGACTCAGGATGGGCTCAGACATTCAGTACGCATAACAACAACAACAACAACAACAACAACAACAACAACAACAACAACAATAATAATAATAATAATAATAATAATAATAATAATACTTTTTTAAATGCACTTTTTTTCAATAGAATCTCAAAGTGCTACAATACATAAAAAACAAACTGACAAATTAACTTAAGAGTCATATATATACTGCTAAAAAGAAAGGTACAGTATTAAGTCCTCTTTTAAAACTGCCCATAGACTGTGACGTCCACGGGCGAGGGGCAGCAGCACAGAAAGCCCAGTCGCCCATTGTGCAGAATGTTGTCCTGGGGAGGTGGAGGTGATTTGACTGTGAAGAGCAGAGCGATCGTGTTGAGGTTTGTGGGGTTAATGGTTCTTTTAGCCAGAGGGGGGCATTTCCATAGATGCACTGGTGGGTCAGGAGGGAGATCTTGTATTCAGTCCTAGCAGAAATGGCAAGCCAGCGGAGTGAATGAAGAATGGGTTTTAAGTGTTCTTATTTCCGAACTCTCATCAGGATCTTAGCAGCAGAGATCTGGATGTACTGCAGCCTCTGAAGACTCTTGCTAGGAATCTCAATGAGAAGTGTGTTGCAATAATCAAGCTGGGAAAAAGAAAAAGGCATGGAGCAGCTTTTCTGCATCAGAGAGGGTGAGAATAGGATGAGGATGGCAATATTTGAGAAAAGAGACCTTCCAGGGGTGTTTAATATGGTCTTCAAATGTGAGATGGGAATCAGGAATATTTTGACCAGAAAAGGCAATGCTGCTTATGGATGATGACTGAATCTAGTGAGGGGTTCCAACTAAGATTGCTTCAGTCTTATAGCTGTACATCTGAAGAAAAGAGTATTCCATCCAGACCTTTATCTCCTCTAGACGGATGGTAAGTGTTGATGGAGAACAAGATGGTGGCAGTGATGATGACGAAGGTGAGCCAGAGAAAGCTTGGGCAGCATTGGGTGCTGGGGCCTGGAGTTCTGCACTGACCATTCTGCAAGGCATCCTGAAAAACTGAGACACTGCTGAACCTGGACGCATCATACATTATACTTTTTATCTAGTTATATTTACATTTATGTAGTGGGACATCCATGAAACGAATAAATTCCTGCTATCATTTATGTTATAACATCTACGTTGTATATAGAGGAATTTTCCACCTATCTTTTTTCCTATGCAGCGTGCACTGTAACAGAGATGTTACAAGATGTTAAAGTGTAAACGTCTCTGTTCTGAAGACTTAAAAGTTTCAGTTTTATCTCTGACTCTGAAGACTCCTTAAAAACCCTAAAAACAATGTTTTTTGGTTTTTTTTTTAACAAAAATATAGTCTAAAATAGCCTGCTGATTTGACAAGTTGGGTTCAGGCAGCTGGGAGCTTCCACTGGATTTAGCAGAATATAGAAAAACAAAAAAATACTAATTTATATTATATACCAGTTTTAGGATTGATATTTTTCCGGAAGAAGTAACAAGGAGAGGAATTCTTGTCTGCAAACCGTGAAGTGTAAAACGAAAGACAAAAAAAAAAAAAATCAAAATCCTTTATCCTAAAACGAGCAAGAATTCATGTCTTGTTGTTGCAACACGTAAACACGCCTGAAGCAAACATGCCCAGCTCTGGTGCAAATTACACCAGTATCGGTGGGTAATTTTTGAGCTTGCTGTAGGCGATTGGTTTTTAATCCTCGAGGGAGCGTTATATAAACTCTGGCACCAGGTTTATAAATTTCAGTATACATGTGTTCAGCTTTCAAAGTGACACATGGTTGCAGGGTGAGTTAGGGATGAGGGCTGGGGGTTTTTTTTTCTGTTTTTTTTTTGCAGAGGAAACATTTTTTATAGATGACAGATGGAGTAAAGGATTCCACTGCTGTACTTTAAGCCGTTTTTTTCCCGTCCTAATATCATTACAACAAACTTTGTCTACATGCTACCATGGAGATAGCTGTATTAGATCAAGTGTTTTCCAAATTTGCAATTATTTTTGACAGAGTGCCAAAGTCCTTCTGTTAACGTGATGTCTACACGGCATTGCACGGAGCTGATTTAACTCAAATCTTTAAAGCTTGAAGACTGTTCTAGGTATTCCACCTGGTGCACTCTTTCAAATTGGATTGTACTGCCTTCCTTTGCTGTATTTTCCAATAGTTTTAGAACATTTCAGTTTTAGTTGTAGACATTTAAACAATGTATAGGTATCTTTAATGCGACTGCATTAAGAGGTTTTTATTTTCTTCTTCTCCCAGTATAAACATTATATAATGTGTGAAGATGCGTTAACAATTTAAGTCTTTAAGGACTGTGGAAAAGCTGCTACTTTACTTTACTGCTGCTTTACTTAATTGCATTATAATAGCTTGTTGAGTTGTTTGGTTTTTTTTTACTCATTTACATTCTTCTTTTCCTTAATCTTTGTGAGGTTTGAAGTGCTAACAGGCTGACAAAATCAGATCAGACCTCACTGTCCCCAGCCATTGATTTCAGCTCCTCCTGGTAGATCCCCAGATGTTCCAAAGCCAGCTGTCAGATACCATCTCTCCAGTGGGT
Source organism: Chrysichthys cranchii (assembly GCA_030068335.1). NCBI lineage: Eukaryota > Metazoa > Chordata > Actinopteri > Siluriformes > Claroteidae > Chrysichthys > Chrysichthys cranchii. Next base: position 1,814,979 of record JAQMCW010000014.1, on the reverse strand, counting down.
CCTCCATCTGCTCAAGGTTCTTGATCCAGTGGGATGTGCCTTATACAGCTATAGCAGGAGCCAACCAGGAGTTATCCTTGTGATGAGCCCAAACCACCTCAAGTGACTCCTTACAATTCAGAGAACCAGTGGCTTTACTCCAAGCCTCTCCCAGACTGTTTGTTTCAGGTTGTTTCTCCCCCTATGTTGGAGACCAAATCCACCAACCCTCTTCCATAGCCTTGGTGGGACTTACATGGTTCTTCCAGAATCCTAAATTCAGCGATCTCCTCTAAAGAACCCTGACACAGACTTTTCCTACGAACGATGAGGAGTGGGATTCTCATATAATTGGAAGGGGTCACCATTTTTGCTACTACATGAACTTTGCCCCAGGTCTCAATGCAGCAGTGAATAGCTGGGTTAACCACACAATCCCAATGTTGTTCTTTCAACATCTCCTCCACCCCTGCAGCCTTGCCTCAGCCACAGAGATAGACTCTAAAGCACCAGGGGGTTCTGACCCTACACTATGTGAAGAGTGGATAAGGAGTTTCTCCTTCCATCACTCAACAATATCCACATTAGGGGTCAACACTCGCCAGTGCTTGTGGGCTTGTGGGTGGTCTTGTTTCCCTCTGCTTAGGCCAGAATATCTTTAATTCCTTACTTGTTGAGAGCTAACCAAAGTCAGGGCTATTGCTTTACATAAACCAGACAGGAAGACGAGAATTCTTCAGCTGTACTTTGAACTAAGAGTGATCTGACCTTCATGTTCCAAACAACCTGTTTATATGTAGCTAATTTAAAATCGCTGCAGTGAGCATGTGTTCGCATCTTGTGTTATGGCCTTTGGCAAAACGCACCTCAAGAGAACTTCATGTTTGCGGCCGGGAACAATTTGTGGCCTGACGAAACTCATTACAGATGCTCAAAAGCAGTGTCTGAATCTCAAATTCAGTTCTTTAATCTTACCGATTGCTCTCAATCCTATCTGTTTGCTCTGTGTTGACAGATACTCCCTAGTCACGTCGTATCGATTGCTGTTTTAACATCTAACGGAGTGACTCGTCTCCTCCTGATCCACCGTGCTCAATATTTTGTTTCGGGATTACGATTCACATTTAATTAACCTGCTCGCCCCAGACGGAAATCAATGCCGTGGCTCAGGAGCACACTGGCTACTCTGGTGGTTATTTTGAGGATGTTTATGTGGTATTGAGTGTTTGTGATCTGTGGGGGAATTAATTATATGTCCATCTGCACAAAAAAAAAGAAACAAAGGTGACAGCTGTCATGTTCATGGGGCAAATGAGGCGCTGACAATGTGCTTAATGTGTAAAGCATTCTTATCTGATTCACCACATAATTCACGTATGTGCACATAATTCCTGTCTGTGTTAAATTAATACATCTGCAATTCTGTATAACACAAACATTTGCAATAACTCATCACCAGCTATGCCATTTGAAGCTTCTCAATCAACATTCACGTTAACGAGTCTCCTTATATGAGTTATGGGATATCTCAGTCGTCAGGAAATGATCTTGCAGGCAGATAATACATTTGTAAATAAATGTGCTCAAATGCAGGAGGTGGAGGAATAAGAAGAGGTAGTATAATTGAAAGAGGAAAAGTGGACCAGGCATGTGACCTAGTCAGGGATGGGGGCTGACTCCATTTCTTGGCTAATTATTTAAAGTATTCCAATCTGTGCAAGCATTAAAATTGATGCTACCTAACAATTAACTTAATCCATTTAGCAACTCTAACTCATCCTATTTGTCTTTCTAAAGCAGACAGTGAAGGACAAAGAAATGTACTTCATGATTAGAATTTATATGTCAGTTTTATAAAACACATTATTTTGTTTGTTATTTAATCCATTTTCATAATCCATGTTTTTTTTTTCTGATTTCGTAGAGATCTATGCTCATGATATCCATTTGCTTACAATTAAGAGACGATGCAACTGAGCAGCTGAGGCTTAAGGTTCTTGCTCAAGGGCCTGCTAGTCAATAGTCCAAAGCATTAACTGCTTAGCCACCACTTCCCATATCCAATAGGATATTAGGTCCAAATTGATCAGGTGGTTTAGAAGTCACTAATTGTTGGGTCAGTTTTTGTAGAACTGTGCAGCAGCCCAAGAGCATACTGGGAAAAATGATATCTGGTGCACTCACTTTTGGTCAGAACTAAATGTTTGTCATTATCTAATTAGATCTTAGTCACTTCCTGGTTCGGTCATTGCTCCACAATATCACCTGTAGGTCTTAAGTTACTCCACCTTGTCATAAATAGTCCCAGGTGTTCCTTGTGTAGCTGTGTGAGTATATAGCAATTCACTACACAAGACTTTTGAGACTAGTCTGATGTTGGTTTGATGGTTTAGTTCTGCTCCTGCACAACTCTTTTTGATGCCTCTAGGTTTTTAGATAGTTTTAGGATTGTTTAGATGTTTGATTCAGTTAGGTTTATATGCTCACCTATGCTCCTGGTCTTGTCAGCATTAGATTGGCTGGGATGAGGTAAGCTATTATAACTAGTTTAACAAAGGCTAATGGTTTGATCATTTTAAAGTGCCTAGTTAGCTAACAGTTCGTTCTGTCTTGTAGTGCATTTAAATGAAATGGAAGTCAATCAAGAGGCCATCATTATCATCAGTGAGTGAGTAACAGCTCTAAGCTCTTCACTGGCTGCCTATTGCAGCTCGCATCAAATTTAAGACATTGGTGCTAGCGTACCAAGCAGTTAAGGGGTTAGG
>JAQMCW010000014.1:1791890-1803945 GCA_030068335.1 Chrysichthys cranchii | reverse complement strand
CTTGTACCTGACACTTGCACTTGTTGTACGTCGCTCTGGATAAGAGCATCTGCTAAATGCCTGTAATGTAATGTAATGTAAGTGGATTTGCTGTTGCTTAGCCATGGCCATTGTGCCTGTGTCTGCATATAGCACTGTGACTTTTAAATCTTTAAATCAAATTAGTGGGTGTAAACACCATTATTTGTGCATGTGGCGTGTTTATCTTCAGCTTTACTGTCGTCGAGTTGAATGCTAAGGGTTATTTAGGTTTTTCCCTCTGAGAATTCTTAGGTTTGTTGATTTTTTGTTTTAAAAAAATAACGGATGGATGACTGGATGGATAAAAATTTCTGCCTCTGCTTTCTGTTTGTAACTTCCTGTAATTTTGTTGTTCACATTTTATTAATGATCCAAAACAAATGCTGCAAAATCAGCAAACCTGCCATTTAAAGAACTCCATGCTGCAAAGATGTACAAGCAAAAAAGCTGATATGAGAATTTCACACAGTAGTGCTGTGGAACTGTCTGATCTGAGTATTATTTATTTATTTATTTATTTATTTATTTATTTATTTATTTATTTATTTAGCTATTTTGTATATTTAGTGTACCTGTGTGAATAGTTTGGGACATTCGTTAATAAAAATGATGGGTGTGTAGCTTTTAAGGTTTGATTTATCTTTGTAATAAAGAATTTAGTGCTGGTTCAGTGGGCAGAGTTAAAACCTGACAACTCCATGATATCGGGCTTGATCCTGAGTTTGGGTTACTGTCTGTGTGGTTTCACATGCTCATGTCATTTACTGAAGAAACTGGAAGAAGGTGAGTGGACATGAACATTTTCCTGTTTGGTGGCTGTCCATGTGCTGTGGATGGTTTTGCGTGGATAACCTAAAGCAGAGCTAAAACTTGTGACGGTTTAGTTATATAAAATTCATTCCTTATAAAGGATTGGCTACCAACGTTACTGAAAACTGTAAATGCTTAAACTTTAATGATGGCTGGAAGTGAAACAAAAGTAATTGTTTTATTTCACACTTTTGACTAGTCCCCTGGGCTCAGTTTTGAACTTTAAACAGGGATAATAAACACATATTTCACTGGCACTGACATTTTCAAAACATGAAAAATGAATTTGGGGGGGGGGGGGGGGGTAAATATCCCTCCCCGTTCCGCGCTAATGTCTGGGGCCCTGCAACTAGTCTCTGATTTCAGTAAATAATTCACATGATTGCATGTGATTGGATAGATTGCATTTACAGCAGTGGGGTGTGGTTTGTAAAGGGTGGGTGGAGTCATGCAGAATGCAAATAAAAAAAAGCATTTCTTGCCTGCCTCTGCATCCTCAGTCGTCGTCTACCCCCCAGGATGACCCTTCTATAGGAGTTGAGCTAGTTGATGTTTAAAAAAAAAAATGTTGCTGAACAATGGTCAGTATTTCCTCAGCCCTACTACAGAATGTTCTCAGTTCTTTTGAAATACTTTCCTTGGTCCCCATCTGGATTATGGTGTGCCTGTTGATGACCCTTGCACTATAGATTTGCAAGTCAAGTGGCTTTTACTGTCATTTCAACCATACATGTGGTACAGTCTATAGTTAAACGAGACAGGACCTCAGGACCCCAGGACCGTGGTGCTACATATAAGACAACACGGAGTACAAGTGTGCACGTGTGCAACAGAGACAGCATAAAGTGCATGCGTGCAACCATGTGCAAACATGGCAGAAACAACAAAGTGCAGACATAAGACAAGACAGAACACTGTCATGAGACCGTGCATACATCATAAGACAAGACAGTGCAGTACTAATGCACATATAATGTGCAGAATGTTGGAGGTAGCAAAATGTGCAGAAATTTAGGGGGTAGATGAGTGTATATTTTTGTGTGCACATATGTGTGTGTGTGTCAGTCCAGTTCCTGATTGTTCAGGAGTCTGGTGGCTTGGAGGAAGAAACTGTTGCAGAGCCTGGCAGTGAGGGCCCGAATGCTTCGGTACCTATTTCCAGATTGCAGGAGGCTGAAGAGTGTGAGGGGTGTGTGGGGTCGTCCACAATTGTGTTGGCTTTGCGGACGCAGCGTGTGTGGGGAATGTCAGTGATGGAGGGTAGAGAGACTCCAATGATGTTCTCGCTATCCGCTATAGGGTCATGCAGTCCAAATACGGTGCGCTTCCCATACCAGACAGTGATGCAGCTGCTCAGAATGCTCTCAGTAGTCCCTCTGTAGAAGGTGGTGAGGATGGGTGGTGGGAGATGGGCTTTCCTCATTCTTCGCAGGAAGTAAAGATGTTGCTGGGCTTTCTTGACGATGGAGCTGGTGTTGAGGGACCAGGAGAGATTCACCGCCAGGTGAACACCCAGGAATCTGGCTCTCTCTCGATGATCTCCATGGAGGATCCGTTGATGTTGAGTGAAGAGTGGTCGCTACATGCTCTTCTGAAGTCAACAATCATCTTTGGTTTTGTCCACGTTCAGAGACAGGTTGTTGACTTCACACCAGTCCATCAGCTGCTGCACCTCCTCTCTGTATGCTGACTGGTCGTCCTTGCTGATGAGGCCCACCACCGTCATGTCGTCGGTGAACTTGATGATGTGGTTCGAGCTGTGCATTGCTGCACAGTCATGATTCAGCAGAGTGAACAGTAGTGGACTGAGCACACAGCCTTGGGGGACCCCAGTGCTTAGTGTAGAGGTGCTAGAGGTACTGTTCCTGATCCGGACTGATTGGGGTCTCTCAGTCAGGAAGTCCAGGACCAAGTTGCAGAGAGAGGTGTTCAGGCCCAGCAGGCTCAGCTTCCCAATCAGGTGCAGAGGAAGGCTATGAACTGCATTCGTACATGGGCGTCCTTATTGTCTAGTTGTGTGAGGGCCAGATGTAGGGTGGTGGCAATGGCATCATCTGTGGACCAGCTGGGGCGATAGGCGAACTGCAGGAGGTCCAGTGAGGGAGGCAGCAGGGTTTTGATGTGCCTCATGACGAGCCTCTCGAAGCACTTCATCACGATGGGTGTGAGTGCAACGGGACGATAGTCATTGAGGCTGGACACTGTAGACTTCTTTGGCACAGGAACGATGGTGCTGGTTTTGAAGCACTTTGGGACGACTGCAGTGCTCAGGGAGATGTTGAAGATGTCCGTGAGAACATCTACCAGTTGGTCTGCACATTCTCTGAGCACTCTCCCAGGGATGTTGTCTGGTCCATTAGCCTTCCGTGGGTTAACTCTGCGAAGACTGTTCCTCATGTCAGCAGTGGACAGATGCAGAACTTGGTCTCTGTGGGAAGGCTGTTCCCAAGAACGGGAGAAAAAAAAGACTCCTCCTGGGTGCATTTCCACCTGTAGAACTGCTGCTGTAATCATAAGCACTATCCTATGCTCATCATTGGACTGTTCACAATCTGCTTCTAATGAACATCCTTTCAACACACTGTACAGTTTGTCTACATTCTACGCCTGCATGCTGTAAAACTGATTTATAATCTCACTATCTGGCAATGAGGCAAAATGTCATATCTAATATGTATTCTGCAGTGCATATTTACACAATGCTCCATGTAGTACTAATGGTTGATTTTAAATGCAACTACTATCTGTTAATGATATAAAGATTTCTGATATCTTTTATCTTTATGATGGTTTGTGTAATACCATTATCCCAGCTGGCTATCATTATGGTTTTTACGGTCATTTCCACTGACTAATTACAACATTAGAAAACCAGAACGGTGGAGATTGAGTGATTCTGTGTTAGTGTGACAGATGACCCACTTCCCCAAGACACGTAATTAGGTCTTTGAGACTGATTACTGCTAGTGAGTTTTTCAGGGACAGTAAGCCAAAAATACGCATTTATTTATTTATTTTTTATACGTACCCAGAATGAGTTTGTTTATTCTTGGCCATAGGTCAGACAAAGTCACTACTTGCTTTTCTGCTTGTTTTTTTTTTTTTTTCTTCTTCTTCTTTTCTTCTTCACCCATCTTTTTATGATTTGCTAGGACTCAAACTTCCATTTTACGTTAGCAGGACTGAACTCTGATGGATTGCTCCGGATAAAGAATTGCAACGTGAAGGGTGAAAAAAGTATAAAAAATGGCCGACCCTCTGCACAGCTCCGCTGATAGACCATTTATCTTCCCTCGTTCGGCCGGCAGATGCTTTTGAAAATGAAACGTGGGAGAAAGCTCAGGATGGGAGGCGGCAGGGGGTACGGAGAGAACCACGCTCCGTAAACCGTCACTTTGTCACTTTCATCGCTCCGTGTGTTTACTCGGGTGCGTTTTGCCGCAGATGCACAAACAATGAGATGATAACTGCAGCAGCGACCCCTTAATGAAGATGAATGTCCTGAAATGATTTTGGAGATCAATAACGCTTCTGTCTGGGAAAATCATTTCACTCTCTTAATCAGATGTCCTTAGGGTACGATTCTATGAAAAAGCAAACTTTGATTTTTGAATCGGCTGCCTGGTGTGTACAATATTCTGGTTAGAGTGGGAATTTTCTTTTATATAAACTTTTTTTTAATTGTAGTAATTTGAATTATCAGACATTTGTAACTTGGGCCCTTAGGGAAACTTTTCTAGCAGTGTATATGGGTGCTACCATCACAAGTAAGCAAAGAAACATGGGGAAATTATAAAAGGAATAGAATGGGGTGATACAGCCCAATGTGAAAGAGTTCCTGTAACCATCAGGAAGTTAACTGCATGTCTGGAAGTGTTTATGTCCTCTTGTACCACATGCTGCACTTTTTATCCATTTATAGTTACACTTGATTTTTATGCAAAGCAGGTTAGCTCAAAAGTTTAGACGTCGTCTTGACACAGAGCAAGTAAGCAATGATATATCGTCTGTCATTCAGCAGGCAGATACTTTTGGAAATGAGAAATGTGGGTGAAGGGCGGCATGGTGTGGTGGTTAGCACTGTCACCTCACAGCGAGAAGGTCCTGGGTTTTGAGCCCCGGGTTCGGCACGGGTACCTTTCTGTGTGGAGTTTGCATGTTCTCCCCGTGTCCGTGTGGGTTTCCTCTGGGTACTCCGGTTTCCTCCCACAGTCTAAAGACATGCACAGAGGGGATTAGGCTAATTGGTGACTCTAAACTGCCCGTAGGTGTGAATGTGCGTGCGAATGGTTGTCTCTGCGTGTCTCCGCGTGGTGGATTGGCGACCCGCCCAGGGTGTGTCCCACCTCTCGCCTGATGTCAGCTGGGATTGCTATAGTGCAGCTCCAAACTTGAAGAGCAAAAATATAAAAAAAAAAAGAAAAGAAAGAAAAGAAAACACCAACATTTCAGACACAGCGACGTAACCATGGCTGGGACAGCTGTGGAAAGACGGTCATCTATAAAATATCTCCGTGCCAGTACAAGAGCCTAGTAATAAACAAGCAATAGTGCCAAAAGTAAGCGTGACCTTTCCAAGCCCGCCAGATCGAGGATTCCTAAAGTAAAAGAAAGGTAAATTGATTTAGAAAGGTTGCACAGATGCTGTGTTCGTGACAACTGAAGACAGAATTTTCTGATTCTTAACTTGGCGTTTTCACGGCCTCAAAATGGTTTATGGGTTGGGAGGGGGGTCACCCGCAGTATTCTAGCATTTGGATATAAAAAGCATTTAAATTGCTTTTACAATCTTACTTGAATTAATAAAGCTGTATCTAACTATCCTGCTCTGTCTAGTGGTCTTACGACAGATCACAGACACATATAAACTCAAGTCTGCTTTTATTTTTGGTTCTTTGGTACTTACGAACATGGTTGAGAGGGTTACCTTAAAAAATGTATTCTGATACCCTTACTAATTACCTGTTATACTGTAGTTGGTAACCTAATCCAAGTATCATAATATTAAAGTAATGTAACTGATTATTTTCCATTACTTTTGGATGACCCCAATACCTAATATGTGGATGACAGCATTTTCACAGCCGGCACTGTACTGATGGTGACGGCACTGCGGTGATGCCCCCCCTCCCCCCCATTTTTTTCTTCAAAGACAAAATAAAGGCAAAATTTCCACCCAGTGAATACATTTTTTTTTTTCACTAGAATGATGATAAAGCCATGATAATGCATTGGTGACTGCAAGCTTAGCTATGGTCACTCAAGAACAGAGTGGTATTGTGAGACTAGTTAAGTGATTATAATGCATACATCTGTGGTAGTATGTTGTACTTTATTTAAAAAAATATATAGTTCAATGGCTGCAACTACTGTTAATCTGTCGTCTTTTAATTAACCAATTAATTTATTTGCAGCATTTTAATCAGCAGTACTATACAAATGTTTTGTTTGCTAATTGCAATACATTACTGACATTTATGGTGACAGATAATTTAGTTAATAAACTGTAACTGTTTCTGTAATACAAGAAGAGTAAAACATTTAGAGATGTCAAGTTTAGGGGAAAATAATCAATTTGGGGTTTTGCATCTGGATATAATGCATCATCCTATCACTGACTTTTATAACAAACTTGTGGGGCTTGTCACCATGGAAACCACAGTTCAGTAACCTTGTCCATCTCTAACTTTATCCCCAGTGGCCCAATGTGCCTATGCCCATTCAATCCACTCAGGGGCCACACCTCTTTACACTCCTTTAATGTAAACCTGCAGCTCAAGGAGTTCTTTGTGTGGGGAAAAAGTTTACATTTCTGGTTTAACACAATACATTAGTGTGTTCTATTATCATATATATAATATAATATATAGTGAAACATTCAGGATAACACTCAGGGAAATATAGGCAACAACTTTCACACACTTAACACTCTCGCACATTTATTTTCTTTACATATAAAGACAGTTACTTAAAACCACTGACACTTGCTTTTACACAAGCCCATTCATAGGTTCTCTAGCATTGCTTTAGTCGTGGTTTTTGCAGGGCTTACAACTGCGTTATAAAGGCCATTTGCAGGCATGGTTCAAATCAAGTGTTACTAGAAGAAGAAGAAGAACTTTATTCATATAGCACCTTTCATACATTTAAAATGGGTTACAACAACAAGTTGAAATTAGAAAGAAAGAAAGAGGGTAAAATATAATAATAATAATAATAATAATAATAATAATAATAACAACAATAATAAAAATAATAATAAATAGTAGTAAAAATTTATGTGCATAAAAATACAATTTAATATAAATGCAATGTAAAGTGGTTCATTCATGTAATATGAGTAATACTGCTCAACTGATTATACTCAGAAATGATAAAAAATATGCAAAAATGCCAAAGCACTATCCTTGAATTATGTTGTGCTCTCGACCTTCATCTAAATGCAGTTCTATATAATTCACGTATTATTCATGGGGAAAAAAAAATCAAGGCCAGTACCTGTTGCGCTGGTCCAGGTAAAATAAATAAATAAAATAATAACACTCTGAATGCACTTTGGGCTTAAATTTTCAAAATCCAAGTCTGATTATCCACGTTAGAAAGTACATTTTAATCCAATTATGCTTCCTTGGTTACAGGCACTGGCAGCATGTGTGCAGGATGGTGCTGGAGCAGGCAGGGTGATGCTCGCTGCATGTTTTTGTTAGATACACAAGCAATTCTTGCTCATTTTGCTGAGGACAAAATTGAGTTAAGAACTCTACGTTATTGTGAAATCTGCACCTGAAGCCGCTGACTGCATACTGCTTGCCCATCACTCTTTACTGTGGCACTCTAACTTGTGGTCTTGGGGGTTGAAATCATAGCCAGAACCTTAATCACTGAGCAATCACTGCAACTTTGAGTGACATTCTCTGATTTCCACTTTCTTAAGATGGCTAAGATTTCTTGACAATAGTTGATGCAGTTAAACATTCTCTGCAGACAAAGTGATGGAGATGGTGGGATTTGGGCTTCAGCAGGAGGGATAACTGACAAATCACTGGTTGCCATAGATGTTTAATGGGTTTAAAGTATCATATGGCATGTACTCTGTACTAGTTTAGAATATTTCCGATTTTTAGACTCCATTAAACATGTCTACACCTGTATTCCAGGGATGTCCAATATTATCCACAAAGGCCCAACATGGATGCATGTTTTCATTCCCACCAGTGCAGAGTGGTGTTATTAGCAATGATGAAAACATTCTTTTAGAAAAAAAAATCTGTATCCAGAATTCAGCATCTCATATTATCTTCAGGTTATATTGAAGAGTAAAATGTGCATTTCAACCATGAAAAATAACTACTGAGTTTTCCTTAGAAAAATCCTGACGTGGGCACTTCTAATGCTTCCTGCTTTCACCATCCCGGCACTACTTAAATACAGCTTAATTACTCTGAAAAGTAAACGGGCACAAAACAATATTCTTTCATGCTTCTTTTGAACCTTATTCCATGGTGGTATAGCTGCCAAACTCTGTACTATGGAAAAGGCTGCCAGCTGACATGTCAACACAAAGGGTTACATCAAAGCTCCATCAATAGTGCCCTCTGGTCAACTGTCCATTTCTAGCATACTATGATTTTACATAAATTGCCAGAACTGGCTCAAAGAACTCGCATGAGAATTTGATCAACCTTGCCTCCATGACACAGCAGAATACTTAATAATATGTTTCTGTAGACTTCTACGTTCATTCTGCCTCTTCCATCATGAGTTACATCCTCAAGAAAATAACTGAGCCTGCTCCAGAAGCAGCCATGCAAGCCCAAGCCATGACACGACCTCCACCATATTTCAGAGATGAACTTGTAGGTTTAGGATCAAGAACAGATCCCTTCTTTCTCCAAACTTCAGTCTTTCCATCACTTTGATAGAGGTTGATCTTTGTCTCATCAGTCCATACAACTTTGATCCAGAGCTGTCATGGTTTATCTCTGTATTTTTGGGGAAATTCCAATCTGGTTTTCTGATTTTAACTGTTGATAAGTGGTTTTCATCTTGATTATGGTCTCTAAATTGTTCTGTAAGTCTCCTTCAAGCTGCCCTGGTCTTTAGAGGTTGTTTTTGATGTTACGACTGTTTTTGGAGTTTTACTTTACTGCTCTCACCATTTGTCTGTCATGAACTGTTGTTGTTTTCTTTAGATGGCCAATGGGACACAAGTGGTTTACTTCTTTTTAAGGACGTTCCAAATTCTGGTACTGGCTATGACCAATGTTTCTGAAATACCTCTGATGGATTCCCCCATTTTCTCAGGATCGGAATGGCATCCCACAGACAGCTCTCTGGTCTTCATGTTGGTCTACCCTTTTTCACTACAACTACAAATGCAGTCTTCACAGGTGAAAGCCAAAACTTAAACTGAGAGGAGATATCAAGGAGCACTTACTGATTAAACAGGGAACAAGAAACTCCTGTTGCTTGTCAAGTTCCAATACTTTAGCTCACTTGAAAAATTGGGACACACGATGCAAAATGTGGTATGTTTTATGTTGTGTACAATATATAGATGCAAATACAAGGGAATAAAAGCTGTAACTTTGTCTTCAATGCACAGCAAAAAAAAAAAAAAAAGCCTTGCTGGTCCAGTACTTTTGGAAGGGACTGTAGTATCCATTTTCTTTTTTATGTTCCTTGTATCATCTAATGTATGCTGTTTGTAGCTCGCCCAACCATTGCCAGTTCTTTGACCTTGGTTCTGCCTCACATGCTTCATCTATTTGCCAGTCCCTTTAAAAAATACTTTTTACCTGTACTTGCATCTGGCTCACCTCCATTATATGGCAGTATCTCATTTTATTAAGAACACTTACGAATATAAAGTAAAGGTTTGAGAATGAGGCAGTGTTTATAACCTCACAGTATGAGAGCAGTTTGTTTCTTCATCTCGAAACTTACACAGCTTCGAGTGACATCACGTTTGTCTCTAGTCACTTTTTTTTTTAGTCTCAAGACCATTAGTCACTAAAATCCTCCTGCAAAGTTGCAGCAACTTTCTCTGCAAGGAGAAATACAGAAACAGGCACACAATGGACTTCCTGTAATCTATAAATCATATACATATATAGTGTCTGTGCCTTTGGTTAGGATAGATGAAATAGTAATACATGCACAAGAGAAAGATAAAGCACATCTCCAGGAGAATAAAGATCGTTTGATATTTTGAGAATGAGATGCATTCCAAGAAGTATATTTGGGGGGGTGGGGGGGGGGGGGGGGGTTACATTTTGAAAAAAGTTAAGTTTGAGGTCCATGCTGTCATCTAAAAGCTACATCATCATATAAGTGGGTCCCGGTGGAGTGCTGCAATATTTCAGTGACATGACTCATCTGACCAGAACATTTTTTTTTTTTTAATCTTTAAATGAAGACTTTCATATATAAGTTTAATATGACCCTGCACCAGAATGAAATCTACTCAGAGTTGGTTGAAATGTGCACATTGCTATTCAGATCTCTGAGAGTTACATGCTATTTTTGCATGCGAAGTGGAATTTGACAAGAACGGATGTGAATCTAACACGAGCACAATTCTGACCTTCAACAACTCTTGAATAACCCTCTTCTAATCACAATATATTTCTACACTACAGAGCTTCAGACCTGAAGTGGGGTGGCTGTATTATGTTCAGGCCAAGAGATACTAAAGAAACTGCGATAAATTGTGCCCAGGAATTTATACTTTGTAGGAAGGTCTCACTTAATATGTGGCATCCAGTTAACTCTCTGGTTAGCTTTCAGAGTTTAAGGGTATATACATCTCAGATCGTCAGTGATTCCAGTATGTCTTTGTTATTCCAAGATTGAAGTGTGAACCCGCTACATTTTTGGAATAAAAATTGGTTTTAATTTTAATTCAGTTGATCTCAGAATTCTAAGTAATTAAGTATTCCGAAGCCATGAAATGGCTCTTGTTGAAACATGACCTCAAAGTATTCTTTTGTTGCCATGCCTTGTCGTAATGGATCTACTCCCACAGAGCAGGCATACTGTGCAAGCTCTCTGTCATTGCTTACTAGCGGCACATGCCAGAGGAATCGTGCCACCAAAGTTACTTCCAGGTTTGCCTCGCCGGCTTTATTTCCTGCCGGCACGTGCTGGAGGATTCATGTCCCGCTTGGTGCGTCACGTGGGCGGAAGCAGGTGTTCTGCTTTTGGGACAGATTTACGTGCACTATAAATAGACATGTTTAGTCATGCACAAATCGCAAAGTATTAGTTTGCCATTTCCCGTGCTATTGCCAAGCCTTGCTTATCTTGTTTATCTCATTTATGTTAGCCAGCTCTGACCTTTTGTGCATTGTTTTTGATTCACATGTTTATGCCTGACTTTGATATTCTGTTTGCGCCTCGATTTACCTTTGCCTGTTTTCTGACCAAGCCTCTGCCTGCCATTTTTTTCTGTCCTTTTGCCTGGTATAATAAAGCCATTTGGTTTAGTACTGCTGTCTCCTGTCTGCACATGTGTCCACCTAAATGCCTCCACACTCTGACAGAATGCTTCGCCTAGACATGGACACAGCGGGATTTACGGGAGGGTGCTACAGATATGTGATGCCTACGATATAGTTGAGCTGCACATGCTGTTCCTGAAGAGATCAGTGAGTGTTGGCCTACTTCTGGTTCGGAGGTATTACCTGAAACCCACTCGTTACGGTTGGGAATGGCCCATGTGGACTGCCTCGGCATGCATCCGGGAGCTGTGGGGATTGCATTGGCTTGCTGCTGGCATGGGTGGTTTTGCTGCAATGGCTAGGGACTTCAATGACCACAGACTGTCTTGCCCTCAAGGCTCCATCACTGATCAGTTGACATTGAGCAGACTTTGTTTGGCTACAGTGTTATTAAACAACTGTACTTTTGTACAATATAAAAATGATTATAGGGTTGAGTAAGTTATAATCGCACTATCCGGTGTCACCCAAATGAGGATGGGTTCCCTTTTGAGTCTGGTTCCTCTCGAGATTTGCTCTTGTCGTCTCAGGGAGTTTTTCCTTGCCACCTTCACCATCATATATATATATACAGTCGTCCCCCGCAATTCCGTGGTTCACCTCTCGCGGATTCACTCCATAGCGGATTTTCAAATTTTGATTCGTGGAATTTTTTGGCTTTCGCGGGACTCTGGAATAAAAAATTTCGTTTTAAAAAAATGTTCATTCAAACATTAAAAGAA
>JAQMCW010000014.1:1732557-1743642 GCA_030068335.1 Chrysichthys cranchii | reverse complement strand
GATTTTAGCATAAGGCTGCAACATTACAAATGGTGAAAAATTGAAAGGGGTCTGAATACTTTCTGAATGCACTGTAAGTAAAAACGTCCTCCTTCTGGGTGACATTTTTGATGTATCCTATGGGATCCCAGTCCCAACGCACATAGGAAATTTACAGCGAAACTGTGTGTACTAATGTCAAATAAACCAGGACATTTAGGATTTGTTTTCCAAACACTTTACTAGGCAAAGTTTTAGACTGGACATCATTTAGCTTTTAAATATGAGCGCATTAAACTGAGGCCAGTCTCTGCATCTCGTATTGTATTATATACTGACTTTAGTGTTTTAATAAATGGAGATTTTAACTAATCCTCACACAAAAGGAGGTGCCTCAGGGTTTGCTGTCAGGGCACTTTTAATTGTGAAAAGTTTTTATTAACTCCAGTCTCATATGAGCTCTTGCAACACTAATATGTCAACTGGGATTGCATGATTGCCAATCTTCTCCATTTCACCCAAAATCCTCCTCCTCTTTTAATTAGATTAAGCTGCAATGTTTTTGTGGGGGGTTTTTTCCTTAGCGCATTCATTCCAACAACTTCTATACTTTTATAATAACAACTTGCATATTGTGTTGTATGGTGGGCATAAATTAGCTCTAACAAGTTAACTATAAATAAATACAACTTTGTCATGGTTTACCACTGTACTTAACCAGGAATCAAATATTTTGGTACGTGATGCCTTATAAAGATGCTCCATGTCATTAGTATTGCACATTGGTTTAAATTCTGGTATTCTGCTGTTCATCATATTGGCCAGTGGAACAAAGAAAAAAGTTTGTTACACTGTAAAGATCAGTATATCTCTACCTATACAGTATAATAATGATAGACTTAAATTGGATTGAAAATGAACAGAGTGATATTCAAGTCACACTGTGTAAGCATTTTGGCCTGTAATGCTGCTCTAATAAAACTTGAACTTTTTCCCTTATGCATATAGCTGTTTGACCTTTTGCTTCATTGAAATGGAAAGACATTTACACGCATACCGAACTGAGAGATTTTCTCCTGTGAGCATAAAATCTACCTCCCTATGGGCTTCAGAAACGAACAAAAGAAACTCTGTCGTGTGCTATTTTTCCATCCCCCCCCCCCCCCCCTTTCTATCTTTGAATGAGAATAAAGAGAGAACTGAGGTTCTGAGGTTACCATTTTTTGAATAGGTTGATTCGGTGGCTAATTATTACAGGGTGTAGAAATCAAGCACCTTTTTAACTGCCTGCAGACGAATCAAGGGATTGAACTGAGTTAGGCAGATAACCCAGATGTACTTCAAGAATAATAGTACTGATATCTGTTTTTTTTCTTCTTTTTTGCAAATGTTTAATGACTTTATTAGGACAGACTTTAACCAGTAAGCGTTCTTCTTTCTATAAAAATAATATGATTAATCAGTACCTTCGGAAGATGTAAGATGATGAACAGGGCAATTTCCAATCTTACTTACTTAAATGTCATGATTAGATTTATTGTGGAAGGGTAATTAAAATAAAGCCATAATGAAGCAATTACTTTCAGTGATGTTTAGCTTTGGTAAAAAAAAAAAAAAAAAAAAAAAGCCACGCCGCATTGCCCAATTATGAAACAACTGTCTCAGTGATTAACAACAATAATTTGAGATTAATTAGCACAGAAATAGGACCCAAACTATAATCATTTTCTAAGAAAGATCTTGTGCTCTCATGAGATTTACTTAACATATTGAAAAACATATTTTCTAACATTTCCATGAAAACACTGTCGAGATAAAAGTTGAAAAATAAAGAAAATAAACTTAAAAAAAAAAAAAAAAAGGAAATGAGAAACTTACTAAAGGATACTTTTCTTGATACTGCACTTTTGGCTTGTAAACATGGCTCTGTGTGTGTGTGTGTGTGTGTGTGTGTGTGTGTGTGTGTGTGTGCACGTGTGTGTCCTAAGGTAACAATCAGCACACATTTGAAGTCAAGTTCATCGGAAGGCTGCAAGACTCAAACACACTATCAAAGCATCTTTTTGTAGATGGAAAAAAAAAAAAGTTAAGATCAGCAATGCACGATTTCCAGTCGGCAGGATTGGGTTTTCAAAATATGTGTGTTCGTCTGGGAAAACCTTTCTCACAGTGAAATTTTGACATTTTCTACTATATATAGCTCTCAAAACGACAGACCTTCCTGAACTGAAATATGTTCCTTTTTCGCACATATCTCAAACACAAGAAGAAAAGGGGGGGAGAAAGACTGCATTCCAATTCCACAGAAAGACGCCAACACGCTGACTGCCTGAAATCATCTACCATTTAACTTAGATTTTGTTAAATGTGTAATAAATAACATATTGAAAACAATAAATATGACCAAATGCAATGGGAAATGCTTAACTGCTTTCATCCACATCAACATCTTTAATTGCATTTCCATATCTATTGTTTACAGTAATCACTGGTTTAGATAAACTGGAAAAGGGATGGTTGTTTATAGCTGTTATAATGTATGCTACATATAAGCAGAATAACATTAAAGGTAACTATAAATGGTTTTTAATCAGTGTCAAATTGATGTTAATGAGGAATAAAGGGCGGCATAGTAGTCTATCCATTACATTACAGTCATTTGGCAGACGCCCTTATCCAGAGCGGCTTACGTTTTTATCTCATTTATACAACTGGGCATTTGCGGGTTAAGGGCCTTGCTCAAGAGCCCAACAGTGGCAGCTTGGCGGTGCTTGGATTTGAATTTCCGACCTTCCGATCAGTAATCCAACGTCTTAACCCCCTGAGCTACCCCCTGCCAACAGTGGGTTAGTCTAGAGCAGTGTTTTTTCAACCAGTGTGAGAGGTTTTCAGGTGTGCTGCGTGAAAACACCCCCCCCCTGCAACATTTGAACATTTTTCTGACACAGGAAGTGTGCCGTGGCTCAAAAAAGGTTGGGAAACACTGGTCTAGCGGTTACCACTGTCGCCTCGCAGCAACAAGGTCTGGGTTCGAGCCCTGCAGCCAACTGGGGCCTTTCTGTGAAGGGTTTCCAAGTTCTCCCCATGTCCACGAGGGTTTCCTCTGGGTACTCCGCTTTCCTTCCACAGTCCAAAGACATGCAGAGGGGATCAGGTTAATCGGCTAGGTGATCCTTACCTCTCACCTGAAGTCAGCAGCCTTCCCCAGCTTCCCCCTGCAACCCTAAACAGGATAAAATGGCATGGAAACTTAATGAATGAATAAGAGGAATAAATATAGCAGCGTGCTCTTATAGGAATCAACAATAACTCTGCTTTGCACCAGGCAGCCTCATACCACCCCGTCATTGATTATTTTCCTATAACAGCACCCTTGTCATTACATAACACCGTAAAAGTATATTATTAACTATAGTCACAGCCCCAGTTACAAGCCATGACTGTCTGTGATAAGAGAAATGAGCTGTTTTTTTCTTCTGACCACAATATTTAGGCATTGACCTGAAAATGAAAAGAGGCATTAGGGACAATATGATGGTGTGAAGGTCTAAAAGCTGGTAGCCAGAGTGAAGGTAATGTGCTAGTGCAACCGGGTTGAAATTAATGCATATGTTTCTTTTTCTTTTTCCAAACCAGTTTACACCCACGCGCTTCTCTTCTCAGGCACAAACACCATAAAAATGAGTCAATGCAGCCGTTATCCCACTAAGGCATTTGTGTCCTTCAGTTTTTCAGAATTTGGGGATATAATACCCACTCTGCACTGTGAGACAGAACTGCTAATGAGCTCTAAAGTTCAAAGGTCATGCATTTAGTCGTTCTCCGGTCTATTAAAGCAAGGAGTGAAGCTTTGAACTATTTTTTTTTTCCCCCAGAAAAATAAACACCTTTGAAACATGTACCGGGAGTTCTTTTTTTTTTTTTTTTTAATCAACATTCATCCTTGTTGGATTATCATTCAAAAAATATTATCTCCTACAAAAAAAAAACCCAGAATTCTGCTTTTGATTCTGAACAAACCACTGACTGTTTCAAGAATTGCATCCTCACAGCTCCAGGGTCCGAGATCTCAGATCACTGTCTGTGCATGTTCTCCTCCATTGGTTTTTGTTCTCCAGTTTCCTCCCACCTTCTCAAAACATGCCAAAAGGTAGATTACCAAAGATGAATTGCCTCTAGCTGTGAATGTATGTATGTGTGTATGCATGATACCTTATACTGGACTGGGGCCCCCATCTTGGATGTATTCCTACTTCACACTGGTTGGTCTTGGGATAGGCTCCAGATCTAATTAATAAATAATGCCAAGTTACAATTTTATTATTTTGCTTGGGAAAGTGTGAGTAATTCTTTTGGAAATGCATTTTACATATTCACACCCTCATGGATCGAGGCCTTGTCTGGGGGAAGGGGCTTGTGAAACTCAGAACTATAAGTGTATGTTGGTTCATGATGTTCTTATAGTGGTGCCATCTAAACTGAAACTCCAACATGTGAAAATGGTTGGGATGCAAAATTAGAACTCAAGTCTGTGGCCATGGTTCTTTCCTGGAAAAGAATGGGATGCTCTTTTTAGATGAGGGCATAGACCTTGCCTGTGCTATAGAAGTTCATGGTTCTTGATGGATTGGGTCAGAGGCAGCAGTGTTAATGGTGCTCTACCAGTCTGTGGTCCTTGAAGCAGGAGCATAGTTTGAGTACCTCCAGTACTCCCTGGGCAGTGTGGTCAGGTTGGCAATCTAGGACAACCTTGGAGTACAGCCACTGCTACTCTGAATCAAGAGGAGCCAGCTGAGGTGGCTTGGGCACTTTCCAAGGATGCCCCCTGACCAGGTCCTGGTAGAGTTTCATAAGGTACATTCCCCTGAGGCTTGATGAACCTGCTAGGACCTGCAAAGAGCTTGCATCTCAAAGTTGGTTGGGAATGTCTGGGGATTCCATATTAGGAGCTGGGGATAGAAAAGTTTCTAATGACTTTCTCAGCCTCTTGTTACCACAACCCTCACCGGGATAAATGAAGGAACAGGAAAATTGCCTTTTACTTATTCAATGTTTTTTAACATCGGGATCTATTGATGGTGATTCTTGAGTGGCACGGTGGTGTGGTGGTTAGGATTGTTGCCTCACAGCAAGAAGATCCTGGGTTCGCTCCCAGGGGTTGACCCGGGTGCCTTTCTGTGTGGAGTTTGCATGTTCTACCCATGTCCATGTGGGTTACCTCCGGGTACTCCGGTTTCCTCCCACAGTCCAAAGACATGCACAGAGGGGATTAGGCTAATTAGCTACTCTAAATTGCCCGTAGGTGTGAATTTGAGTGTGAATGGTTGTCTGTCTCTGTGTGTCAGCCTTGACCTGGATTGGTGACCTGCCCAGGGTGTACCTTGCCTCTCACCCGGAGTTGGCTGGGATCGGCTCCAGCTCCCCCCCCGACCCTGAACAGGATAAAGTGGCAGAAGATGAGTTAATGAGTGATAGTACATATTTCAAGTACATATAGACTATTAATGCCTGAGTCATCTGGAGAGATGTTAAATTATAAAGCCTGTTAAGCGCTTCTTGTGTTTAATTCCCGAAGCATCCTTACCTTTCCTTCAGTCGCACTCAGACACGTCTCTTTTGATCCGACTATATCCATTTTCCAGATGATTTATCTTCAGCATTTAACAATTTTCCAGCTGATGAGAGGTACAATTAATTGCTAAAGGGGCTGTGCTTATTTATTCAGAGGTGGATTGCAATTAGAAAAAGGAGCATAAGTGGTTTACACTGTGTAATTTCACTGCTCTTCGGCTGGAAAGTCGAGTCCACGGTAATTCTCAAGTGCTAGTCAAACAGATTGAGCTCATCGCTCTCACCAAACGCAAGCTTACACAGATTACAGCCTGCAGAACTGCATAGAGCAATTTAAAACAACACAGTGAGTGCTGTTCCTTATTGGATGTGCAGCTGCCAAAGCCATCCACATGTTATCTGCAAGGAGGTTAATTGTACACTTTATAGAAGGGGATGTTCACATTCAGGCTCTGGGACTGTGACAGTGTATGAGTATGATTATATCTAACATTAAGAAGTGCTGGGAAGTTATTGCACTTAAGGCTGATTTTTTTTTTATTATTTTTTTTATTTTGCTCATATTTCATAAGGGAAATATCTACAGTTTCATAATATACCATATATAACATACCCACCGGACCCGAATTTGGGTCGTGCCCCAAAAAGTTTAAGAACCACTCATTTAGAGTGTATGTGTATCCAAGTATGGAATATTACACATGATCAGAATGAACGTATCATGATATTATGTTGTTTCTAGCTTAAAACACAAGCAGTGGCAATGAAACAGTTTCCTTTCATTTACTTAAAAGTCACTTGTGAATCATGTGAATCAATTCCAGATCACCCGTCACAAAAATGTGACCTTGTTCAAGTACCTAAATTTGACCAAAAAAAACGACTGCTTTAGTGAATATCCTGTCAACTCACAGATTCATAGTCACCTTGTTTAAAGCCTCAGTGGATTTACTTCTCCGGCATGGCTGTCTACAGAAAATGTTTCATTTCATAAACACAGTAGGAGCTTGTTGAGAGCCTGTCAGTCAGCCGCTAGGGGCATCCAGCATCCACTTTAGAAAAGCAGCATAGAATTTGTCATAATCCAAACATGAACTGTGAATGAAAAAAGAAGAAGAAGAAGAAAATGTGTGCGGGTAACTCGGGAATAGGAGAGTAAAAAATCAGCACCTCTGGATTTCAGCCTTATTACAGAAAAAACCCCACAAATATTTAGACATTTTAAAGTAACAATTATTGTTATGATTGTAGGTTTGGCTGTTAAAAAAATATATATATCGCCATGTATAACACACGTAGTATTGCATTCATACTATTATGGAGTTAAAAGCTACAATAGCAAGTGTACAAACTAAGTGAAGGTTGTTCTAGCAAACGCAAATGATTGTCTGAATCATTTAATTGCGACAATAGCAAAAGATCAATGCAGCATTTATAGTTTGTGAATTCATTTGGCTATTTAGCAATTCCTAGCACAGTAGCTAAGTGTTAATGTTTAACGAGCCAGTTAAGTAATTCTGCGCTTTTGCACTACGTGCATATAGGCACTTTTTGAGATGATCTACCCCACGGTGCGCTCCCGTGAGAACTACACACCTTTAAGAGACTTTTCTCTGTTTGCTTTCGCACCAACAGTAGGAATACTGCAGTGTTGAGAGCCACGTCAAATCAGCCCAGTTTGGACTGCCTGTCCATATCGGTGTTTTATTTATTTATTTATTTTGCTTATATCATTTTAACATTAAGAGCTGTTTTTTAAACACCTAACATTTCAAAGGGATTTAAGTCTGTACCTGACTCCGAATGTTTACAGACGAACAGAATTCGGCAAATTCTACAAAACGCAAAGATTTTGTTATATAGACAATATGGCAATTAGAAAATCTACTAGGGCTGATTTTTTATTTTTTTTTTAGTGATTTTAGTGATTTTGACCCACGTGTCAAGTATTCCACCTTGTTCTGCATCACAAAGGAAGTGTACGTGGAGCGAATTTTGCTTTGTTCTTCGCGTGTTTGGCTGTTCAATACAAAGATATAACGAGGTTTCATATATATATATATATACACACACACAATCTGCCAATTAGAAAATCCACTGTTTTTTCCTTTTTTTTTTTCTTTTCATTGATTATAATGATGATTTCGACCAACATGTCTTGTTCCCGCCTCTCCTGCTTCCTCTGCTGTTGGAATGAAAAGAGAGGCGGCACGCACACATTTAAATCAAGCTCTTACGGTCTTTTTTTGTGTCAGGTTAGTTTCCCCTCCACTCCACCCCAGGTTTCAGCTTCTCTCATCAGTTACCCATCGCATTCCATGTAGATTTTTAGTTTACAAAGTGCATTTGTGTAAGGTTGCCTGTTTTATCCTGTTGGTGTAATGCACACTGACTGATTTAAAAAAAAAAAAAAAAAAAAGACTCCGCGACTTGAAAAAACACTGACTGCACTTCCGTCTTTCACTGAACACATGCGTCTCTCGTGGTTTTTATACCCTGAAGTAGGAGCTAAAAAAAAGTCCCTGAAAATGACATATAAGAACTATATATAATCATGCTCAGTTCCTGCGGTGCGAACACACAAAAAAGGGGGATACTTCTTCCAAATGTTATGAGAACTACAAAAAGTCCCTGTGGTGCGAAAGCACCTATTTATGTTCATAAATAAGGAAGGAATAAAATATTTGGGATTGTGCAGTTTTTTGGAAATAATTACAGTTGTTTATTCCTCTTATTCTAAAGCAAAAAAAAAATAAAAAATACATTAAAAATTAAGCTTGTCACATTACCAAGAATTCAGAAAGCCTTGCGTATGTTTTACTACTTGTTACGGAGTGCTAACATTGGAGACTCCATCCATAAACAGTAAATGTTTCCTCGGAGAAACCATGACCATGTTCTTGATTATACGGTTTGTTTTCCTAAGTAAATGTGCATTTTCAACCTGTTTACTGTTAGCCTTCGGTTATGTATAGCACTTCCTGCAATATTATGTGCCACGCATGCCATACACCTTTACTTCTGCTCGATGACAGTTTCAGAAGGTGAAATAAACACTGTGTGCGTTTGGCAAGCTTGTCTGCGTGTGCCTCCGCTGCATTTCTTGGCCCCAGCTTTTTTAAATAAAACTCACCGCGCTCGTCCGTGGTACATCTCTATCGTTCAGTCTCTGCCGCGGATCTCTGGCATATGGTGCCATGTGGTGTTTTCGCACAACCAGCCCCTGAGCACACTGAATTCACGTTATGTATTTCTTTTTCCCCGCGAAGTCGTGGGCATCCGTTCGAATCGCTGTGTGTCGCCGGGGCCACGTGGGGGTGCGCCAACTTTCCTCTTCGCAGATGCTGCTGCTCCTCCGTTTGCAGGTAACGTGGCTTTAAAGTCAATGAGGGAGAAACAGCTTGTGCCGTTCAAAGCGCCTGAGAGAAAATCACCAGCTGTGCCGCACTGCGAAGAATTCAAGAGCTCAGAAACTGACGGGCTTTAGGTTTGCTTGTTTAGTGGCTTAACATTCATTTGCTACGGGGGGGGGGGAATATTATATATCTCCATAGGCCAAGACAGGATCTGACTCACATGCAGCAGATTATTAATATGCACTGTCCCTGTTAAACAAACATAATAAATTAGATACACGAATTCACAAAAATGTTGTTTGCTTTGCTCAGTCTCTGGTGTGGATTGAAATGTAAAACCCACAGAACATTTGGACGTGCTGTCGTACATGTAATTAAACTCTCGCCAGAGTTATGTTTGCAAAATTATAATGGAGAAGAGGGGGAAAAAAAAAAAAACCCAAAAAACATTGCATTTGCGCTCGGTTATCAGAATTTTCTTTGACATAGATTGCGGAGAGACGCTCATCTTGCCGCAGGAAGTAAACTTTCCCAATTTGCCATATGTCGCTCCGTTAACGTGCTAAAGCTAGCTGTTTATGTGTAGCGGAAGAGTGGAAACAGCTTAAGAGGAGATTTCTAGGCGCTCTGCATTACACAGCGTGCTCAATTTGATTTATTTGCGCGCATTATTTTCGCGCACAAGCTCGACAATGGCAAAGCAAATGAAACTTCTCGGGGGAGAAAAAGAAAGACAAGGGCACTCTCTATTTAATTTTAATGCTGTCTGCAAGGCAAGGTAGTTTCTGTTAGCACTCGCGTTATAGCAGCTATATTTATCCATATAAACAATTACAAACATTTGTATGTCTATTTAGCCAGAGTTTATTCATAAATTAGCGCCTTCTTTTTGACAATTCCCAGTGAAAAATATGGACTCAAACCGATCTGTTCCTCGTTCTGGCAACTAATGAAACAACTCTTTTTATTACAATACACATATATCTCTTTAGCCGTGTTTTTGTTATAATAATGGCCAGAGTGCATTTTGAAGCACACAGAGTCTTCCACTTACTCAGCTGAGCGAGATAAAGCGGATATGAATTGGGCTTATGGAAGCTCCCGGGTAATAAAAGAGAGATTTTGGCCAGGACAGAAGTGCCATTGGTATTTATTGCTTTGTGGAAAATGTTTTTGTTTTTTTTTTTTATCCGGCTGAATGGTTGCTACCAATGTTTTTCATTCTGTTTAGTACATTGACATAAACTTGTGTTTAATAAAGTATGAACCGAATACTGGAAAGCTCATGTTTTATGTGTTTGGAGACAAACAACACATTTTTAACATTCACATTTATTGATTTTTTTTTTTTTTTTTTTTTTTTTTTTAAATCTAAACCAAATCCAGTTCAGTAGTAAAGCTGAGCAGTTTAGGTTTATCAGGCGTCCCCATTATGTGTTCCACTGATGCTACAGTTATAAATACACAAACGTGAACAACGGTAAATGACATTTTATACACTCCCACATGAACTTCATATCTCTACATGTTTCTGATAAATCCGTTAAAATATTAATAAAGAACACAGAAAGCATCTGGTCTCTCCCAACCCACAAAAACTCCCCGCTGATTTCAAATATAATCGTTAAAATATTTCAGAAAATCATCTTTTGAAATGTTACAACTCGGGCTGTCGAGCGATTAAAAAAAAATACTAATCGAATTAATTCCATGCTTTGTGATTAATTAATCTAAATTACTCACATTCATTACATAGATTTTTGCAGTGAATGTATTTAAAAATATTTCAATTCAAATGAATTTTGGCAGATGAGTGAATCAGTTAATAATCAACATTATCCTCCTGGGACCCAAACTCTAATGTGATGTTCCTTGCACTTTCTCCTCACTGTTTCCTTTTTTCAGTAACTGAAAAGAGGTTTGGAAAAGAGTAATATCCAGTGGTCCTCATATGAGGATCTTACAAGGAGATACATGCAATATAGTTGGGGGAAATATGAGCACAATGAGACTTCATAGTTAGTCGGTCACAGGCCTGTATTAAGACAATGTGGTGCCCATGGGCACTATACCTCATTGGTGCCCCAACCTTATTCAGCCGGGCGGCTGGGGGGGGTGTTTGCGGCAAAATGTTGCGAGGGGGGGGGGGGGGGTATTGGCGGCAATTAATTGAACAATT
>JAQMCW010000014.1:1680605-1692347 GCA_030068335.1 Chrysichthys cranchii | reverse complement strand
ACTTTAAAAACATGTTTTGAGGCTGAAACACATTTATTGTATTTACATTCATTTCAATGGGAAACACTGATTCGGGTTTCATTTCGTGAGTCGAGGTCCCACACATCGAATAAAATCGAATGTTTTTAAAGGATGAAATGAGTGTTGAAATGATGAACACAAATAACAAATAGAACTAACGCACAACATGTCATCCCTCCACCACCGTCCACCTACGCCAGCAACTATATATCCACCGCAATGGTAACGTGCCTTAAACTCATCTGTTGATTTAATTTAGGTTTATTTTTCTGTAATTGAGGTTTAAAAACATGTTTTTGAGGGCTGAAACACAGTTATTGTAGTTCTGACGAACTGAAGTTCGTGATCCGAGGGTCCGCCATACAATAAGCATGGAAATTAACACATAGACGGCTTTCCTATACTTCTTCCTGGAAATATTCCTGGAAGAGTTGTGTGTGTGTGAAGTGTAAATGTGGAGCCTGTGAAGCATGTTATAGAGCGAAAGAAAAAGCAATCTAAAGGAATAAAACCCTGCATCGACTTTCCTTTTTTCCTCTCCAGCCGTCCTCCCTCCATCCATCCAGGTCAGCAGAGCGAGCTGCGGCCACTGCGCAAGTCCTGACCCAGCAGCCGAGGATGTCGAGATTAGCGGCCCTGGGCCAAACAGGCCTGATGAATTCTCTCATGAAAACAGGAGGGATGGAAGAAGAGAGCGGGATAGATGGGGAAGAAAACAGGGCAGATTGTGATGGATGACAGGGTCTTAGAGTCGTTCTTCACGGGCGTCTTTCCAACAGCTGGGCTACCTACGGTTACGGCCTCCGTAGGACACCGATTTTTCTTTTTCAGCACGCCGGCACGTCTTAAAACGTCAGTGGTGCCGAGATCTAAAACCTCCCCCTCGGGCGTGAGGTAATTAAAGGAATTTATCACGATTGCCAATCAGAGGGCTCAGAGGGGGGACGAGTTTTCTCGTTACACACCATTATATGTAACAAGCTATTACTTTGTTTGGAATTTAATTTTCCCCAAAGGTGCAGAGAGAGAGAGAGAGAGAGAGAGAGTATACAGGTAATAACTGGGTGAAATTACCTAGGCCCAAATTGATCAGAGTAGCGAGCTTGCTGTTGGAGAGGTTAAGTAGTTCTCAGCTGTCACAATAATTAAAAACAGCTCGGGGACAGCTCAGGGACATAAGATATGGGAACATGACCGGTGGAAACTGTGCTGCGTTGATTCCAAACGCGATCCAGTGTTCGACGCACTCTGTCCTGGAAATTTACAAATGAACTCTTTTTATCCAAAGAATGTCACCAGAACTCAGGACAAAAGTTTGATTCTTCTTCTTCTTCTTCTTCTTCTTATTACTATTATTATTGACACCAGAATGTTGTGGACTTCTTTCAATCAATCAGATCGGTTGGTAGATGATTAAGTTCCTATAACAGCATTGAATGCTGTTTGATGAAATCTTTCCCCAAATGAAAACTTTTGGAACGTTAGACTGGCTTCTTTTTATTATGTATGTATGTATGTATGTATTTATTTATTTTTTCACTTTTTTTTTCTTCCAAATCCATCCTGCCATCATGCTTCATTTGACTGGTAACACACCACGAGCTAAACGTACACGGTAATTGTTAATTGTTAACTTGTTAATTGTCGCTTGCTTACAAAGAAAACACCCGATTTTACCCTGACAAGTTGTAGCGACCAGGAATAATCTTTATACCGAGGCAACCAGAAATAAATCATGCCGTAGCCATGGAAACCAAAGTTGCTAAGAAACAAAGAAAGAACAGAGTGTAGGACATTCATTTGTGCTCGACAAAGTACTTACAATAAAATATCGTTCATTTATTATGATACCAGAGCTGACCTCCGGATCTTGGGTGTGTGGTACAATGTTGGGAATTTCCTTTTGTGTAATACGAACGAAACCCCCCCGTTGATTATGTCCCCGTAATCCTCAAGTGTTTTATTTCTTAAATAATTTAGCAAGCATAGATTTATACGAAACCTGGTGAAGACCCAGTGCCAGTTTGTCATGTCCTGCAATTTCTCACTGCAGCTCTTTTTTTTGTTGTTGCTGTTGTTGGGGTTTTTTTTTTTACATTTTATTTTGCATTTCCATTCCTCATGTAAGTAGAGGATTAAGGGTGCTAAACGTTCTGAAAAGCCTGAAGGCTCACACCTTATCTCCTCTCACAAGCGATGACAGAAGGCAGCGATGCAGCAGATTGTTTTTAATTGCTTCTTCGCCTCCCGTCTCAGAAAATTAAATTAAAAAAAAAAAAAGAAGAAGAAGAAGAAGAGGACGAGGATGAAGTAGGGGGAAGCATACGGCCTTTATCAGAATGCGTTGAATGCATACATCGCTGGTGGACAATTCCCTCTCGCACTTGTTTCCAAGAGGCCAAAGGGTGGTGCGCGCTCCTCCATGTGTGTGTTGCAGCTTGACAAAATGCACTTAATGGTCCCCTTGTTCCATTGAGCTCAGAGAACATTCGGCTTTTGTCCTCTGAAGGCTTCCATCAGGGCGAGAGCTGGATCGGTTCCATAATTCAATTTGCTTTGGTTCAGCGCTTGTACATAAAAAGGTGAGTGGGAGGTGCGAATGTGAAAGAGAGGGAGAGAGAGAGAGAGTGTGTGAGAGAGTGTAAAAGTGACAATGATCCCCCAGGAAGGTCAACAACACCAGAAAGCTTTGTGATCAAAATCTGATTTTTTTTTTTTTTTTTACTGTGATTCTGTTTTTATTTCTAGATTATTTACACATATTCGAACACAAATCCCTTTCGTGGCAATGCTGTAATGAAAGTCAACTGACTGATAAATATTTATATTTATACTTTGAGTATGATTGACAGCTTGGTAGCTATAATGAACTCGGTTCCTCCGCCTTCCTCAGCGAAGTGTTTTTTTTTTTTTTTTTTTTTTTTTTTTTTTTTTTTTTTTTTGGTAAGACTGTATTACCAGTTAAAAAAAAAGAAAGAAAAATATTATGACTGATATGTAAAGAAATTTCTAATATGGTAATGATTTCATCGAGCAATGCTAATGATATGAGGAAATCCATCGGTACGTTTTAAACTAAGGCAACGTTTATTTAACCTTCGTAGAAGGAGTCTCCAGTGTCAGAGTTGTCTGCCTTCAAGATGGAGGACATTGCATTTTCTTTTGGACAGAAATCGAAAGTGTGATGGACAAGAACTTACCTGATTTGGACATGTTCCTCAGTATTCACCTTAGCTCTAAAGTGCAACGTGTCATTGCTTGATATACAAAGTGAATGCAATTGTTGGCTAATTGTTACTGTATAAAAAGAAGACATAATAATTAGGAGAAAAGAAAACACAATTTCAGGACACGTTGTTATTGGAAAGTGAACTTTGCTTTGCATTGGGCCACGTCACACCGTTCTGTTTATTTGACGATAAAAGCGTGCCTATGCATTTTTATTCTCTCCTAATGTGAGCTAACGTACTTGTTCGTTATGTAAAATTGAGTAACGTTAAAAAAGTGACACCTTCCCCCATTTGGGAGGAATTTACCTGTGGAAAGGAAAATGGCCGATCAGATTTAATGGAAAATATGAGAAAAGTACTGAATGTAGTACCTTTAAAACATAAACATGACAACAAATTACCTCTGGTTACAAAAGAGAAGAGACCTGCATTTTATAATAGTGAAAGAGTGGTATACTTGTGTCATAAGCACCATTTATTGTAAACATATTCTAAACATTACCCTTGTCAACCTTGCTAATAATATCATAAAACCACAAAGCTGGATGAAACGCGAACGCTTTTTTTCTGTTGGAATTTAGTAGTAGGAGGACTGAACCACTTGAGTTTTCAAGTTGACCCAAACCCTAGCGAGTGCTCTTATATCTCTTTTCATCAACAAAACCTTTTTTTAAGCACTTTTGTGCCTGGAGAACAATTCTCTCTCTCTCTCTCTCTCTCTAACAGGCATGAATTGAATTCACGTTGCCGACGTAGCTTTAGTTAACTTATCAAATGATTATAACTCCCAGCCTGCCAACGGAATCAGTTCAGTTCTGATCTGTGGGGGATTCAGTGCGGTAAATCCATTTAGCTGGATCCAAATAAGATGTGGCTAGGTTTTGGAGCTCTAGCAGGAGGATATTTCAGGGTAGGTCTGATGCATGGGCCTAAAGTGTTTTGAAATTAAGCTTAAGAAATTGAAATAAAAAAAACAAAAACAAACAATGCTTGCAATTTTAAACATTATAAATAGTTGATCTTTTTCAGGAAATAAATACATTCTCATATCATGCTTCAGATGGCATTCTTAATCTATCTGTACTCTCTCTCTCTCTCTATCTATCTCTCTTTTTAAGTATGAACTAGCCGAGTCTGGTTTTTTTTTTTCTTTTCTTTTTTTATCAATTTAGGCCCATATACAGAATTTGCATAACTACAGGCATTAGAGCTACATTTAATTTTGGTTTTGAAGCCACTAAAGAGTCCCACCTAAAATGCTTCGACACAAAAGAAATGTTGGAAGTGTACGCTACTAATCATCAACACTAATCTTAATGAACATCCAGAAAGTGACTAGTTATAATTCAACCCTGATTATGAGGAACTTTCCCTGTGTAAATATTGATGTCCCTTTAGATAATCAATCAAGCGTTGAATATTGTGTAAGTTCAACTACAGTATATTGCTGTCATTTTGTGCTTTAAGATGCTTTTAGCTATATCAGGTACATTAACTACATTAGCCATGTTACTCCTGTGCTAACTTTGTACAACGTCTTGAAGTCAGCTATAAATCGGATTTTCCCCTAAACATGTCAATTAATGACCTATGTTACTAATGATGGCCTTCAAGTGATGTGCAGCATACACAGATGAAACTGAATCATACAATCTGTGTTAATTAAGTTTTTATTATTATTATTATTATTATTATTATTATTATTATTATTATTATTACGATTTTTTTAGCAAAATATTCTGCATTCAAATGTCTCCCTGTGCCCATGTTAACTTTTTTCCCCGTGGCCTAGCTCAAAAACCTCACCACTCTAACAACAGCCTGAGAATGAGAGCAGAGGGAGAAATATTGCTCAGGTTCACCCCATCCATCATCCATAAGGCCTGGCGTGTGAAATACAGGCCAGGCTCCTCCAACAATGAGGCCTATCTTGTACGTTAGACCCCTCGCTCGGTATTTATCACCTCCGAGTCCGCACAAAGCCTGATTCATGGGCCGATCATGCTGATAAAAATGTGCTGACTGCATTTCAGGCTTTGCTACTCGGGAGTTGCTCTCCTCCTCTTTCTTTCTCCTTCCTTCTATCTCCCAACCTCTTCTCTACTAAGTCCCCAATACTGCCCAAAAATAGATTCTGTCTTTAGGGTCTTTTCATCCTCTGTTTCGACCTGGCTACCTCCTAAAGCATTTTCTCCCACAGGACAAATGCAGAAAAAGCTTACAGGACTAAACTAGAACAAATGGCTCAAATAGACTTATTTAGCTACACAGGGGGTCAGTGACTGTCCAAGTGATTTTGTTTCAGTCTAAAAGCACCCAATCAACCATAACATCATGGTGGCTGTTTTGTTGTTGTTGTTTAGTCTAAGTGCTTGCTTAGGCTAGTACTGTTGCTAGCTACAATCCTGGACTTAGTTTATTTGATTTTTTTTAACCTTTGAAATGTCTTGGCTCTCTGGTGTTCATTATCCAGACAATCTGTGGCAGACTCTATTGGCTCAGTGCACAGCTGCTGGTCACTGTTAGGTAGCACTAATGCACCAGTGTTTCCTTGCCAGCTTCCATAAATGTCTCTGTAAAAAAAAAAAAAAAAAAAAAAAAAAATACAGCACATACAAATAAAATAAATAACAACCCACAGCACCAGATAACAGTTTCTAAAGCTCAGTTTCAGTTTCCAAGCAGAACATGAAGACAGTTAGTGATATGCTAGGACTGTTGGCATACTGTAAGTGTTAGTAAGATGGACCCATGTTATTATTTCTGTTTAGGGACATGTAACAACATGTTATTGCCTTTCTGTAGTATTAAAGCAAGCAAAGAGAGTCCATGACTATGGTAATATGAACTGTCCTTATGGAACGAACCATTTCAAATTCTTATTTCTAGCCGTAAACTTTAATAAATAATCAAAAGGTTATCTGTTAGGGAAATATTAGTTGCTTTTTGTATGATACTGGAACTTTTGTGCTAAATAGAAATATGTCAGAACTTTCAGAAAGTACAAAAAATGCAATATGGCATCCCACAAGGTTTGGTTCGAGGGCCACTATGATTCTCCTTTCACAGGGACTTATTAATTCAACAAACTTAATGTTTTTGGATTTCTTCGTTCTATGACAAAGATAAACCTTTATACATAATTATGGGGTCGTCATGTACATCAGAAGGCCTTGACGGCAGTTTTGTGAAGCTAAAACTAAGAACCCGGGGCACACCCATAGATGTATGTGTATCACAAATAAAGTCTGATCGAGAACAAAAAACTCCTATGCTTACTCAATATGGTGCTGAGAACCAATTAAAAGGATGGCAAAGCACATCATGGTGGTCTTCTTCAAGCTAGCATTGACTGCAAAGTCCTGCTTATGAAGTTCGAAGCTCTGAATGGTGCAGCTGTGACCGAACTTGCTGATCTCCCGAAACAGTCCTGAACAATTTACTTTGTGAAATGCCAACAATCGCCCTCATTTATCTTTTAAAGCAACTGTTAGAATTGTATACAAGGTCAGGTTGACCATGTCTTGTCATTTATCATCAGGTTTCCTGTTATTTAAAGGGTGGCTCTCTGTTACAGTAGATTTCACAATAAGGGTTAGTTTTACTTCATGCTCTACATGTGCCTCATCAATATCCTTCTCCCACACTGAGGGTAACATCCAGCTGACAGCGAATGTCAGTATTTGGTACGCTTTGCAGCCGCGACTCTATTGTATTGATTAAATGATTGATTGATATGCCGGTGAGAAAAACGGGACACCGTGACTGACGGCGGGGGACGAGCGACGGTCTACGGTTTCTGTGGGTAGCCTTGTCCTTGATTTAGATGAATTAATATCTGGAGGGCGATAACTCTCTGCAGCCTCTCTGACCCTGGGGCTCCACGCTGGATTGAGAGGTGGAACACCCGGCTTATATTTTACCTGTGATTGATGGTCATTAAAAATGAATCTGAGAAGACAGTAACTGAGGCCTCTAACATCCCTGTCTGGGCCTGAACCTTGAAGTTTTAACTGCTTTATCGGTTAAGTAAGAAAGAAACACGACAGGTGCTCATGTTGACATATTTGTAACTGTACCATATAGAATCTGAATATATGTAGAAGTAATAAATACATGGGAAAGAAAAAAGTGTTAAGGATTAAAAAAAAAAGAGCATGTAATATATCAGGGTATAGTCCCAGAATAGCACCCACTACAGTATCAAACTTAATATGCAGGTTGGAGTGCGGAAATTTATTGTAGAATTTACAGAAATTCTTTACGCTCTAGTGTTTGTAATAAAGCTCGCAAATCAGCTGGAGAGCAATACAAGAACGGCTTTCTCCAAACTCACACATGGAGTAGAAAAGCCAAGTTAATCCACAATAATGAGGCAAACATTGGCTTTGTATACATGCGTGAAAAGAGGTACGAGTGCTAATAAACTCGCGGTGCATGTGCTTATGTGCAATATCTCGTATATTATAGAATTAATCTGGGAATGGTGGGATATATACAATTCAGTATATTTGTAATTTATTGTGTGCTCCTTTTTGCTGTTTGGTTGCCATTTGTTGTATTTACAATGTCTCTCTCTCTCTCTCTCTCTCTCTAGACAGATAGATAGATAGATAGATAGATAGATGAATAGAAATAAAGATGTGATGCTAAGAAACTTTACATTTCCAAAGAACCTGCGAGGAACCCATTTGTCTGTCTGTCTGCCATTCCAGTGATATCAAATGCTGAATAAATAAAATAAAATGAAACATAATTACAAACGTCATTGCTGTATATTCATATCGTTTATGTTTTATTTTTTATGATGTGAGAGATCCTCAGTATATTCACCTCTAAAAGGAAAAAAAGAAAAAAACAAGACCATGCTCCAAATTGACTCCCTCCCTGGTCGCCTACAGCACAATATCACACTTATTAAAGAAAAAAAAATCTTGAACTGTGTTGAAACTTTTGCTGTATCCTGGATCCTCGCCCCCATGCTTTTTTTTTATTTGGGAGGGTTTGTGGTGAATTTAATTTCTTCTTTGCGCTTTGATGAGCCTCCCTTGGCGAGGAAGCCTTCTCGGGCTCTGTGCTGAACTCTTTGTGAACGTGCTGTGTGGTGAATAATTGACTGGAGGTCTGATCCAGTCCCCGTGGCAGCTGGTCCACCAGACGCCGCGCCACGATCGCGCTACATCACTCCACGTCACGCATGCCATACCCCCTAGCAGTCAATAAGCATGATTGTATGATTGGCATGGCCTGATTTAAACACAAGCTGGTTTTGATGCAGCTGAGTTTGATCATGCCTTATTCCAGAATGAACCTGCTGCTACTGTACCAAAAGAAGAAAAGGCAAGTAACAAGCAACGTGATTTAGCTTCCATTCTGCTATGAAGCTCACAGTCTGTGGTCTGCTTTTTCTCCACAAGTCTGGGTTATGAACAAAAAACGAAGATACTTTTTGTTATTATCTGAATGTGCCATATGGCTTTTTCTCTTGGGCTGCTTGCATTAATTTTGCGATTATTCTTTGTAATACGTCCTTGGGCTTCGGATGGCTCCCATAAATATAAATTTATTATTAGAAGTATGATTTTATGGATCGTCACCCTGAGGAATTGCACGTGAAACCACAGCAAAACAAACAAATCTATTATGCCTGAGCATGTTCTCTTGATTCTGCTTTAAAGCTAATTATATTCAGCCCGTCATGAACGTTGATGCTGTTCGTGTCAAACGGTTACCTGTATAGGTATAGGTGTTTCAAGAATGTTTGAGAATTTTCAGGAAGTGTTAATGTATATGCTAAAAAGAAAGCTATGATATGACGTGTATATGTTACTTGATGACGACAGGCCAAATTTTAAAAAGCTGCAAGGCAAAAGTAGCTTCTATTAGAAAGAAATGCATCTCACAAGCAGCGCCCTTTCCCCTTCAGTGAATTGCCTTTTCTGGCAGGTGAATTTTATTCACGTTTGAGCGCTTTTTTATTAAAAAAAAAAAGACAAAACAAAAAAAAAACACAGAAAAGCATTGCAAAAACAATCAGGTGTTTCCCATACCACCATAGCGAAAGGTCAAACTTTCTAAATGTTATGGTTACTGTTCTTGTAAATGTTAGCATTCTTGTGTATAATTAGAATTAGATTCACACAAAGTCACATTTGTTCATTTGGACATTTTCTTTTGGCCTATTCCCACCTACCAGCTACCAACTAAAGAGGGTGGAGCTAACACTTTCTTTCACATCAATTCAAACTGCGGCATCATAAGACAACGTGACATGCACAGAGGAAAGCACTGTCCACCCTCTTCCATACACATAAGTTCACAGATGCTCTTAGCGAGTGTTACCGTGATTGACAGGAGACGAGAACATGCCCCGCCCAACCAAAGAACTCGACCACCTTTGTTTCCTGAAACTCTAGCCATGGATGACTCTGGCATTATTAATCTTTTTTTTTTTTTTTTTTTTTAAATACAGTATGTCTCATTTTACTCACATAGCTCATAAATTCTGCTTATCTTACTTCACAAGCACAACTTTTCAATCTAACGCCTCCTTTTTTTCTTGAGAGTACTTCTCATGCATGCTCTCAGCAAAATGTGAGGTTCGCACATCGTCTCCCAGTTATTTCCTGGCTCACTCTTCAGCTCCAGAGAGAGAAAGTCTCAGCCATATTTCATTCCCAATTAGAACTCGGACCATTAAGTTCTCACGGACGCGACTTGGCAGAGTGGGTCGTTTCAAGAGTCCCATCGCTAGGAGCTACATTAAGCGGCTGAGTGTTTTATGAGGCTACGCAAGCTCAAGACTTGATCAACTTCCCAGATTGGAGTGTCTTATTTGATGCCATTTGTGCTTCGACCCTCCGAACATTGAACGTGTGCTTCTATTAAGGTTTCGTGTTTGAGACATGAAGCCAGGAGCCTGCCTTCTGTCAAATGACCTTTTTCAGAGAAGCACAAAGTTATTATGTCATCGGACTTTGAAAAAGGTGGAACTCTTTTGGTCCAGAAGCTATGAATAAAATTATACTTTTTCCTTGGCGAAAATTGCACGTCCTCCTTGACAGGCCCATTGTAATTTGTTCATTGAAGGTTTAAATGTGCAAGATTTCTTCGGAGACCTTTCACATGCAGATTTAAATTGCAGATGAAACTTTTGGAAGCGATTTCGATTATGAGGACTCTCTCATATTCCTGGAGAAGCTCGTTTTAATCAGCCGATTATCCGAGCCGGGTCTCGGGTAACGTGAAACCAGATAGGGCTGCCAAGTATTTCTGGGGATCGAGAGGGAATTGTCTGCCACGACAAAGTGGCTGTGGTTTCGCGGACTGTCTGTGTTAGTAGGGTGATTAATCTATTGGCGTGAAGTGGGTGATTTGAAAGAGGCGGGGGGAAAAAAGTGGAGGTCGCAACCTTGTGGGATCGGATCTGTGGCATCCTGTAATGCAATGAAGTTAAATCGGACAGTTCAACCAGCGTTGCTAATAACAAATGACAATCATTTGGGTTTTTCACACTTAAAATCCAGACCATAATCTGCACACCGTCACTGGTTATGTTTGGCCCTTGTGGTCTTCAAATGGTATTTCATCAAGTTGCTTTGACATTCGCAATGGAATGTGACAGGAAGTGAGCAGCCATAGTGGAACCTTTCAAACACTTGATCTTGGTTATTACCTGAAATTTTAATTTACTGTTTTCTTTTCCATTCCTCCAGTTCTCAAATCACCTTTAGAGATTTTAGAGATATTTCTCTTTTCCTTTTTAATTCACTTGAAAGCCCATTTCTTGTTTTATTGTGCTATTTTTTTTTTAACCAGTTACCATAAAAAACATCAGCGTGTCGCAGGAAAATAACCATCACTGGTCTTTAGTGCCAAAGATCATTTCCTGAGAATTGGATTTCACTGTAATTGTATCAAGTCTTGTTCTGGTTAAAATGATGTCATTCCCCTTTCCCCACTAATGTATCAGCTCTCATTCACTCATGAACCCAGGAATTGTATTAGGCCTTGTCTTGGTTAATTGATGCTATCCACTTTTCTCTAAATACCGTATATCAGCTTCCATTCACGCATATGTCCTTGCTATGATTTCTTGTAAATTGTCTCAATTCGACTAATGTTTTAGCTTCCATTCACTGCTATTTATTCACAGGACACGGTTTACTTGGAATCTTGACCCTGCCGTGCTTTGATTGACTACTTTCAAACGCACGCATAAAAGTGCGTGAGTGAACCCAAAGTTGCAGTTCATTGGCCATAGTTTTCCATAGTCTTTTAAGCACTGCTTGCCAAATTAGCATTGTTTGCTGCTTCATGGTAACTAACATTTTGGTCCAATTTTACTAATCGCTAGCTACATTTGTGTCCTTTGCCAATACAGACAAGTGCTGAAATTGTTGTTTAGAATTTAAAATGCCGTGCGAATCATATTTGATACATGCATTTCTGAGACCTTGTTATTGCCCAAATTGTGTGTAATTCCCAAAGT
>JAQMCW010000014.1:1618206-1628964 GCA_030068335.1 Chrysichthys cranchii | reverse complement strand
TATATACACACAAACATAGATTGTAAAAAATGGGCATAGATAAACACCGTTGAAGTGTGTGTACATTTTTTGGGCCCCTCTGTATTATATGGTTTAAGAATGTCCGGTGTGGCTTTTTCTCCACGTCATGGGGTCCATTCAGAAGGATCAGTGATTAGCACTCAGATTTATCCCTCCATCGCACCAGATTCACCCGACGAGCCGTCGCATTCGTAGTTTTCGCAGAAGCACGTCTGCAATTGCACGGAAGCTTCCAGAAGAAACTGATGAGCATCCTATCAGCCAGAAGACCGATTGAGAGCCTGAAACCCATTACGGCTGTCCATCAGGCCTTTGGGAAGCCATTTATAAGATCAGGGGGATCAATCTGAGCAAAAAAAAAAAAAAAGTTTCCTTTTTTAATATCTTTTTTTTCACAATCCCAAGATTTTCAGTGAGCCCCTTGAATTTCTCTGTCAGGTTCACATGACTGCTGTAAGCATCACTTCACAGGCCAGACTGAGTTCTTTCTTTTGAAAAAAAAAATATATATAAAAGGTTGCTCATTACACCCCATCAGCCAGGCCTTTTACCAGCAGCCCGCCTTTCTGAAAGCCGACAGAATAAATTGCCCCCCGTGCTCAGGTCATGGAGTGAACACAAAGCGAGTTTGCTTTAAACAAGTCCGGATCAAGGGTAATTGCTTTTTCCGTTTAGGTAGTTTTAGACAGTGCTGTGGATGGATTTGCTGTATATCAGTGTCTGAAAGCTCCAATGTGTTTCCATTCATGTGCCAAGTGGATTTTAATCAAGGCATGAATTTAGCAGAGATGTCATTACTTTCTTGTGCACAAAAAAAAAAAAAAAAACCCTCATCCAAATGTACAACCAATAGCCAGAGGCCACCACCAATTGCTGCTTTTGGAATCGATTAGGAAGAAATTTCTCAAAAAGCAAGCAGACTAGCAAGGGTTAGACAGTTCACAATGATTCATTTGTGTCCTTTTAATTAAAACTGCATCTTCTTTTGGATTTCATCGTATAATCGCTGCCAGGACTGAACAGGGGGCTGACGCCATCAATATGAAGATATACCAAATAAACTTCCTCAAGCAGCAGTGTAGGAAGGATTGTAGGAACGTCCACACAACTGGAAAGCTTATATCAGATGCTAACGAAGGTTAACGAAGTAAGTGACACCAACTGAATATATCATAGACTACAATGGGAAAACAACACATTTTTGCTAAATATAGTAGAACCAGAGGTTCAGGGGAACGTACTGTTTATTCTCTATCTTTTACCTCTAGTTATGTGTTTTTGCAATTTATCCTAAACAGAATAATCACATGACCAAAATGCTAGCGCAAGGAAAATTATAGGCATGAAAATTACGCTCTTGAACTTAACATTTTTCACACATTCATGAATGTAACATAAAATATCCTTCAGCATGGTGGAAAACCTGAAAGAGGCTTTTACATCATTAAACCGCTGAGCCAAGAGTCATCCTTCTGAAAAGACCAACTTAAAGTTTTTAGATTTTAGTCGCAATCTAGCCCTTTGAATTTCATGCACTTGCTTTTAATGCTGTACGTCTTGCTGGGTTACAGTAGATATAAAAAGGCTATACCGCCTTGTTAAAATGGCAGGATGGATTGAAGTAAAAAAAAAAAAGAAAAAAAAAGAAACAAGAAATAAATCTGGTCGGAACCCTGATTTACAGCCTTAATATGAAATTACAACATTACTTTAAATGTTGAGTGAATGTTAAATGAATGTTGAATGGTCCTCTGAGATCTGTATCCAAAACCTGTACAGTATTTCACTTGTTGCAAGGTAACTATCAGGTATAATCAGGTATAAATGAATTTCTAAAACATTAGCTGTACCATTTAATGCCGTGAAGGCCAGCAATCAACAAAAAGGGGAAAATAAGGGGTACCACAATATCACCACGAACAGGACGTTCCACAGAAATTTCCAGAAGAGCAAGGTTTTACCAGGGGGCTTGCCATGAGACCTATGACAACATTAAAACAGCTAAGTACTGACAAGTACTGATTACTCTGTATGTGACAACAATTTCTGATATTCTTCACATGCCTGGGCTAAGGGGTAGGGTGGCTATATGGAAGCCCTTACTCATTAAAAACAAACAAACAAACAAACAAACAAAAAAAATGCCCAAGCAACAAAAGCACCATGCAGCAAAATGTGTTATGGTCTGATCCAAACAATTCTAAACAATATAATAATTCCATAATTATGAAAGATATGTGTGGCACAAAAAAGGCACATCGCCAAAAGAACACCATGCCCAAGGTGAAACATGGTGGTGGCAGCATCATGCTTTAGGGCTGCTTTTCTTCAGCCAGAACTGGGGCTATTATTAAGGCAGAGGGAAGCATGAAAAGCTACAAATAGCAGTCGATTTTAGTGCAAAACCTTCAGGCATGTGCTAGTTGAAGTTCAAGGTGAAAAGGAATTTCGCCTTTCAGCACAACACTGACCCAAAGCATACATCCAAATCAACAAAGGAACGGCTTAACCAAAAGAAAATCAATGCTTTTGAACATAGAGACCAGACCTGAATCCAATTAAAAATCTGTAGGGTGACCCGAAGCAGGCTGTGCACAGGAGATGCCTTCGCAATCTGAAGGAGTCGGAAAAGTCAAGATGTGCCATGCTGATAGACTGAAAAAGATTGAGTGGTGGAATAAAGTCAAAAGGTGCTTCAACAAAGTAGTAGTTTGACCGTGCACACTAATGTACAACGAGATCAGTTTATTTTCCCATTAAAAAAAAAAAAAAAGTTTGATTGTTTTTACTTGTACAGTTTGTGATTTCTCATTAAGGTGGAAAAAGTTCTGACATGAGATATGTTGGTTTCTTTTTTCTTTTTTGTCTACTTCTAAAAATCCTGCCATTTTAACAGGGGTGTGTAAACGTTTTATATGCACTGTATACAAGCCTGAATAACAAAAATAAAAGTACAGCTAGTACTGTACTGTAGCAAAAATGTCTGTGAAGCTTTTTTTTTTTTCTTTTTACACTGACTGATTGTGTATGAGAAGAGTCTCAGCAGAGGATAGAGGATAGTTTTCCACTTCCTGTTAAATCCCCTATAGTTACTGAGGCATGGCTTTCTTTTCCCCACAATTCTAATTCCTGCAGGATTAAACTCCACTCTTCTTCCACATCAGAGGACCCAAGTGGAACGTTTAAGATTCGGCTTACGTACGCGTGCGGAGCTTCTCAAGGCTTCCCTCAGCTAAGTTGCCTTTGAAGCCCACGTTTAGCCAGCGCTTGCTGTTTATTTCTCCTTGAACAGGGCTCAGCCTTGGTGATGCTCGGACTTCCCGAGCGACTGCCCCCTTAAGGGATCCGCTGGAGGTGGTTTGAGTCACTGTGTGTGTTCCGCTTTCTTTTTAATCACCTTCGCATGCACTTTGCAATTTTGGTTCATAATGCAGAACTCCTTTCCATGTTTCTTTTTGTCCTTGATTATGTGCTGCGTGGGAAGACGTGGGCTTATTAAAAATTGTTTCAAAGTAAGAAAAGGAGTTAGGAGTGCACCAAGTGTGGTGGATGCACTTGTTTGTATTTAAATAGAGAATATACACTCAGGTGATAGTTTTATTTGATATTGCTGCCTTGTAGAGACTCTCTTCCTTCTATTGGACACATATGAAGGAGCCTTATAAGAGCGTTGAGTTCCAAACTACCTCTGGAAGCAACATCAGCACAGGAACTGTGTATGAGGAGCTTCGTGAAACGGGTTTCTATGGCCGAGCAGCTGCACACATACGAAATATCACTTTGTGCAATGCCAAGTGTCAGCGGGAGTGGTGTAAATCGCACCACCACTGGACTCTGGAGCAGCAGAAACATGTCTGGAGTGCTAAATCGTGCTTCGCTATGTGGCAGTCTGATGGATATAATCCAGATCTGGTGGAGAACGCTACTTTGTGGAATGCAGTGCCAACAGAAAAGTTCAGCTGACCTCAACCCCACTGGCTACCTTTGGGATGAACCGGAACATCTCTTGCAAGTCAGGTCTTCTCGTCCATAATCGGTGCCTGATTTCGATAATCATCACTATTTCGACTGAAGGGGCTCAAGTTCCCACAGACACACTCCAAAAATCTTGTAGAAAGCCTTCGTAGAAGCTTGGAGGGCCAACTCCATATCATTATTTCTGTTTGGCCAAAAACGTCAGGTGTCCACATACTTTTGGCGATGTAATGTATGTATGGGTTTCAAGCAAGCAAGGCATCTCTGCGTTTCCTACTAGAACTTGCTGCCTAGTAAAAAAAATCTGTCCAGCCTACACTAATGGCTCTAAATGAATGGGCTAATAAGAGAGAACCCTGCCTTACCTCCGAAAACCGATTATCCATAGCTAATTAGCCCGTGTTTAATGAACAAAGAAATTAGGACGCGTCAAGTATGGATCTGTGTTTATGCTAATCTGCAAGGCAGTTATGCGAACAATGTGCATTAGGCAGACAAATTAAAAAGGAGGGGAATGTATTGAAATAAACTAAAGAGAGACACACTGAGGGAATGGACCAGGGGAAAAGTGAGCAGGTGAGGGAGAAAGCGAGAACAACAACAACAACAAAAAAAAACAGTTCAGTGTTGCATGACATGTTCTGAGGAAATAGAGAGTTGGCTGTTTACAATGTTGGCATGCTCACCCTCTGGCCATGACACCGGTCAAACATAAGCCCTCCGTCACAAGAGCCAAGACCCGAACATGTTTCCCACACTGGCTGGTGGACCGTGTGGTGGCAGCCATGCTGAATTTGTGTTTCCCAGTAGAAATAGAACAGCTGTGGCAATGCATACTAGTATTAACACAAAACACACACACACACACTCACATAACAGCTATTTTTCTGCAGTAATGGCCTGCTGGGCCCTGGCACTGCCCGCTCACTCCCTGTTTTAAAACCCTTTCATTCCTACAGAGGGTGGGTGGATTATGTGAGTAGAAGGAAATTACAGCTCTTGAATGGTAATGCTGTTTAGAATTGTTGGGATGGGAAAAAAAGGGGGGGGGGAATACCCAACATGGAGTCACAATGCACAAATGGAGTGGTGCACAGTTGCGTTTGTACTTGGAGGCTTCATAACTCTGTCCGCTCTATAAAAGTGATTTGTTAGAAAAACGTTATAGGGTTTATTTTTGACTAGAGATTCTGATACGTTTGCTACTAAAGGTGACCAAGAACTGCCTACTTTTACAGGAAGAGGCTGATTGAATATCAGCTCAACCAATCACACAGCTTATTCCTCTAGTCTGCAGGAAGTACATGAGATTATCTGATATACTCAACGCTAAATTCAAGGAGAGGGGCGGGGCTACAAATATGGTGGTGTTTGTGCATTAAAGTCTTTTATTGCTCCGCTCGTGAGTAAGATGAATCGCTTTTTCGTGAGCATCTGAACGCTTAGTCGATTCTTAATGCTGATCTGTCTGAACGTCAGTCCGGCTGTCAGCACCTGACTCTTCAATTGGGAAGATGCACGAGCCTTGTC
Organism: Chrysichthys cranchii; assembly: GCA_030068335.1. Lineage (NCBI taxonomy): Eukaryota > Metazoa > Chordata > Actinopteri > Siluriformes > Claroteidae > Chrysichthys > Chrysichthys cranchii. The sequence continues at coordinate 1,623,438 of JAQMCW010000014.1, read as the reverse complement.
GGAGCCATCGCATTGAATCAACAGTAGAATTTCCGCACTGAGCTGCACATGCTGTTGGGTTGGAGCCGTAATTATGCCTATTAATCAATATCCAGAAAAGGCGTCAAATTTTTATTAAAGCGCACGAGAGAATATGCGTGCTGATAAGACGAGGAGTCTTTTGCACTTACATTTGTTGATTAGCATATCATAATTAGTCACGTTCCATTGGCCTGCTTGATAGATTTATTAGAAAAGAGGCATGCTGGAAGGCCATTAAGTGGCTGATAGTTAAGCAAGCGTCACGTTCAGCAGCAGCGTCTCGATAACATTTATAACCTCATCAGTCATGAGTAGGATTTAACCATTAAACTTATCCGATTCGATCTCATTAAAAAAAAAAAATGGAAATTTTAGCGCGGCTGCCCGTAGCTTGTAATTTTTACTCTCAGTATATCGAAATAAGACGTGACACAAATGAAGCAGGAAGCCATTCATGTACACCCTTGACAAGCCATTTGGAGATTTTCAATGATGGATATAACTGCAATTCCCAGTTTTTTTATTTTCTTTCTTTGCTCACTCACTTTTTCCCTAATAAGATGGTCAAGCGCATGTCGATCTACATACGCAGGCCCTGCATGTGCGAACCCACTAACAAGATTGTGGTTTTATACAGTTGAGTTATTGATACTGACTTCAGAGTGACAGTTTTCAGAGCAGGCTATAAAAAGCTGTTTTGCACAGATCTATGTCAGGCCTCAGTACAGGCTCATTTAGCTAATTTGATTCGCCACTTAGTCTGTGTACAGAATACGTTCTGACAGTATAATTCAATTGTTTGAATGCCTTGTCTCCAGGATATATATATATATATATACTGTATATATATATATATATAGTTTCCAGGAAAAGAGTAAAAAGTAGGCAGGCAGTTAATTGATTGCCAGCTTTTTTTTTTGTTTGTTTGTTTCACTTGGATCTGCTTTTTAATTCACCGTATTGTGTTTCCTACTTCATACTTTTTTTAATATGAAAATTTAATGACAAATTGAGAAACAACATTCTCTAAATTATTCAAAACGTGTTCCAGAGTGTGTAATTTCAAATTAAGCTTCTCCAGACAAGGACTTGGACAAAAATAATTGAACCCATCATGCATTAAATAATTCATTGAGACCCTAGACATACAATTATGATATAATCTGAGGTGGCAAATGCATGAGGTTTAATACCTCGCTGCTTCTTTTTTTCTCGGCTTTTAATGGAGGCATCTCATTTCTTGCCCGCGTCCCGAGCTCATAAGTCAAAGGAGCGATCGCTGCCAGCTAACGCCATGCTGTTTTTGTTTTATTTATGTATTTTCATCACACTCCTGCGCGAGCTTGCAGCGTGGCAGCCCCCAAGCTAAAACACCACCTCGCCTTCGCTCCGAACAAGTAGATTTAGCTTGGCCTGCATCCCTCCTGACTTACACTCCCTGTTTTTCATCAACAGCAGTCAGGAAAACGGTAAAAGAGGCCGCTCTTTAGCGGCAGTTTTTTTTAAGTCCAAGAGTCTTATTACATAAAGAATTAGGGCTGGATTTGGGGAACGCCCTTGCCAAAAAAACGAATGCACTACAGCACCGAGACACTAGTGCATACTAAATTCTTATAGCCTAGTGGTAAGCAAACTGATAACTGGCTAACTAACTGACACTAATAATATCGATATTAAGTGGACTGTACAACAAGACAAAAGTTGTGCTAAGAACATGCTACGGTCAAGTGCCGGTATTTTAAAATGTGGCCTTGTAGAGAACTTGTGATCATAGATGAACAAGCCTCAGCTAATTACTTTTCTAAAGCTGCACTTTTGTATTTAACGCACAAGCTTTCAGAGGATTCCACCGATGTCCGTCAAAGATTTTCAAGAGGCGCATAAGAACGAGGAATGTGATATCGGTGTCAGTGTCACTTTAAAGTAAAGTGCCGACTCTCGCTTATCATTTAATGAAAATCATAAGTCAAACTCAGGCTTAGAGGAACTGCAGTTTATAATCAAGATGATTGTGAGACCGAGGCTTGAGGTGACCAACAGAAATGGTACCAATACTTTTTTTTTTTTCTCTAATCGGCATCAAAAGCCTCTGATTCATGCTCATACATTGGAGAAACTCACATTTAAGTGCAGCAGGTGGATCGTCATGCAGCAGATGTTGGATTTTGTAAAACTTATTTTTAATAATGTTGGCACGAAATATTTATGGCTAGCAACTAATGGATGCTTTCCTGTCAGGTTACTGTCAACATCATGAGCTACATTTAATGCTTACTGCTACATTTTAACTGTTATACAGCCAGCCACCTATCATTCCTTAACAAAATAAGCTTGGAACTGGTATAAGAAGAACAGTCAGGTTCTCATACACTACAGTAGCTAAATTTCACTCAACAGGGATTTTTAATAGTGGTAAGACCAAAGTCCAAGAAATAACAAAGACAGCTTAAAAAAATTCTAACTAGGAAATTACTGATACTTCCTGTCGGATTGCCATTCAACAGCTACATTTAATAGAGTTCACTTTTTTTTTTTTAATAGTGCTAACACTTGTATAAAAGACCAAGTTAGCTAATGTACCAAGCCTGATTGCTTTAGGCTAGAAAATTACACATGCTTTCTCATAGTCTACAAACACAGATATTGTATGTATTGTATGTAATATTGAATATTGTAGTAGATTACTCTAGTGAAGCCGAGCGGGATTTCGAAGGATCCCTGAAACTTTTGCAGTCACCAAAATACTGGAGTGTCCTATTTATTTCTTTTTTTGGGAGTTCTGTCTTGCCTAGCCTAGCATAGCCTAGCCTAATTAAACCTGTCTGTGGTTCACCTAATAATTTTCCCTTTCTTGTTTTTTCCCCCCGATTCATTCAGTAAAACCCTCCAGTGCATCTAAACCCTGTCCCTGCCTGACAGCAATCAAAACCAGATACATGATTTGTATTGTAATACGTTCTTAAATGTACTTCAATATGTATGTTTAATTTTTTACATTTTTTTTAAAAGGGCCAATTTCATACATTTCCTTAGATTTTCAAATACGGTCTATAGCTTTTATATAGTGGAAATACCAAACAAAGGGGGATAGTTCATAATGGATATGCTAAACAAAGGGGGCTGGTCTGTATCGGATATGCCAGATGATAAAATTGGATGAAGGGTGATGTTCCATATGGGAATATACCAAATGAAATGGTAGACACTCCATATATATATATATATATACACACACCTCAGCTTGCGAGCATAATTCGTTCCAGAGACATGCTTGTAATCCAAATCACTTGTATATCAAAGCGAATTTCCCCATTAGAAACAATGGAAACTCAGATAATTCATTTCACAACCCACAAATATTTATATAAAAATGACAAAATATAATACAAAATATAAAGTAAAAATACATTAAACTGGCATGAATTTGCTGGCGTGGGCCGCGTGTGCAGCACACCTGTTTTGAGCACTCCCAATAGTGGTGCATGTCAGAGAACTCACACCGCTAAAGACTACTTCCTGGTTTTCCTTCACAATGCCACGACGCATCACATGGGTACGCACAACAAGTGTACCAGATTGGGACTGATTGCGGGAGCTATAAAAAGACTCACGCAAACACGACAAGGTCGCGGAGCATTAGTTTTCTTACTAAGTCACTTTTCTTGCTGGGGGAATCTGCAGAAGTTCCAGGTTGAGGGTCGTCCTCCAGCTCAGCCCCGCCATCCGCAAACATTTCATGAAACTGCTTGGCCTTCTCTCCACGGGGATGTTCCTCTTCCGGCAGTCCTCAATCCAGAGTCCTAAAGCAGATTCCATCCGGACCACAGACTTATTCCTCCTGCTTACTACTTGTTTGGCGCCCTGGTTATAAGACACTGCAGCCGTAGCTCTTATCTTCTTTTCAGCCTTCTTTCCTTTCACATGTCCAAAAGTTTTACCTTTTCGGCGATTGTCAGCATCTTCCGCCGGCGCTTGGGTGTGGCCCTGAAAGACGTAGAAGGTGCAGATAGCTTTTGGGACATATTGAAGGGCTTCACTACCCACAAAAAGCCCAGCGAAACAAGATGCTGAATGAGCGAGACGATGGCTAACACAAACTGGAATGACGCTCTTCGCTTAATTCATCAGCGCCCAGGTGTCTGTAATTAGCCGCGTGCTCTGATTAGCCATTGGCCAATGTCAAACGAGGAAGCATGTACTCTACTATAGAAGGCCCGAGAACCAGCTAAAAAGCCGCAATATTAGACCGATTTAAATGAAAACCCGCGATAGTGTGAAGGCACAAAATTTGAGGTGCGATATGGCGAGGGATCACTGTATATACATAGGTACATCAGAACTCAAAGTTAATCCATTCAGACCTCGGGTTTGAATCCTAAAAAGTTCAAGTTCTGATCAAATTTCCCCATAAGAAATAATGGAAAACCAATTAATTGGTTCCCGGCCCCCAAAAATTACACCTAAATATGTTTTTTTAGCATTTAAACACAAGATGAACACATCTAAGCACATTTATCAAAACAGTAATTTGTAAAGTGTTTATTTTTATTATTACTCTGTATTTGTTAATTTGTTCGTAAGTCGCAAACTTTTAGGTTGTAACATTTGTACAACTATTGTGTAACTTTTTGGTGAGCAATGGCTACCAAAATGATATAAAGTACAGTGTATTACCTGATATTTTCAGTAAAAAAGCACTATCACCAACAAACGATGCTATCAGCAAATGCGAGGCTGAGACTGAAGCGTTACCCTTTGTTTCCGCTGAGAGATGTGCCGTGTGACTCATTTCCCTGCACGTACTGTCAAGAATGTAGGGTGTGGGCGGACACGCAGGTTCGAGACCAAAGTAAGATCCATACTGGTTTTCAAAAAAGAACATAGATAACATAAATGTTTAAACTGAGAAATTGTACAATTTTATTTTGTTGCTTGCTACAGGTCTCAAAATAGTTGGGACAGGGACATGTTTACCATGGTGTAGCATCTCCTCTCCTTTTCAAAATGGTTTGAAGATGTCTGGGCATCGAGGTTATGAGTTTCTGGAGTTTTGGTGTTGGAATTTGGCCGTATTCTTGCCTGATGTCGGTTTCCAGCTGCTGAAGAGTTCGTGGTCGTCGTTGACGTATTTTTAGTTTAATGATGCGCCAAATGTTCTCTATAGGTGAAAGATCTGGACTGCAGGCAGCCAATTCAGCACCCGGACTGTTG
>JAQMCW010000014.1:1559183-1571114 GCA_030068335.1 Chrysichthys cranchii | reverse complement strand
GTAAATAAAAGTGTGACTGTTCATGGAAGACACAAAATTGTCTGGGTGACCCCAAACTTTTGAACGGTAGTGTGTGTATATATATGTACAGCTTCCACTACAGTGAATGATGAACTCTGTGTTTTTGTGTGTGTGTGTGTGAGCGAGAGAGCGAGAGAATAAGAGTCTATTAGCAAAGAAAGCACCATGACTGCACATGGTTATTTTTCCCGCCAACCCAAAATGCCCGAGGTCAGATTCACCTCCCATTGCTGGAAATAATGAGGTCCATTAATGAGTGACAACAAGTTAGCACCAGGACCCAGGACCTGAGTGTAATGTCATGTGTGTGTGTGTGTGTGTGTGTGTGTGTGTGTTTATTTTCCTACTGTATATCTGGTAGCCTTAAACACATTAGGGTAGTCCATTTTGGCTTCATTTGCCAGCAAAATAGGACTAGCAGGCGCAATCAAGTGTGTAATAAAAAAAAAAATCATTTCCCAATGAGACTTACCTTTTAAAATACAGATTTCTTTGCAGCAAATCAACTTCAGTTGCTCTAAATGTGTTGTTTAAAGGATTGAGAGGCAGTGAACTATGGAAGAACGCTCACAGAAGAGCTCATAATGTACAAAATCATCAAGCAGATAATAAAATAAACACTAAAGGCACTTAAGCAAAAGCTGAGACTAAAGTTAGTTTGTTGCTCATTCAGATGATGTGGAGAAGAAATGTAGAGTTGCTTAACGTAGCCTGAAAACAAAATGATGGGTTTGGGGTGCAATGGCGATGACACTTGGCTTTAAATATTCATGCACAAGGTGTTGATTCGTTTTGTATTACAGCAGCTCTGACAATAGCGCGGATGCAAATTGCAAAGTTATATTAATGCAGGTTATCATTTATTACAGGGACTTGCATAACATATTTTCGGACATTTCCTTTAAGGAGATATTTAAGGAAGGAGTCTCCAGTGTCGACGCTAAAGGTAAAGCTGTAACATTTTGCCACCCTTATATATATATATATCTCCATTCTAAATCGACAAATACTGCAAACTTTTGCTGTCAACTGCATATACCCAAACCAACCCATATTACCACATTCTTCAAATGCATTGGCTCTTATCACTCTTCACTAAATAAGTTTACTAAATCTCCTGAGAGAAAACCATTTTAAACACAGGCCTGTAATCTCTTTTTACGGAATAACTCCGAAGTAGCGGCCCAAAATCAGCAGCCGTCATCTTCTGATATGAGAGTTTACACTCGCTCTGTCATGAATATACAGGCTGCAGGTAAAGTTTGAACAGCATATATTTTACTGAATAAACTGAAAAAAAAAAAAAAAGTTGCGTTGGAAAGTTCTGATAGTTTTCTAGAGAAGAACACATAATACTAATCCTACTCCTATTGATAATAATAATCATCATCATCATCATCCTAATAAAACCATGCGCCAGATCCTATCGTTTACCGAGTCAGGCTCTACCTTTTTCACATTCATTGCAGTCATGAGTTGTCTTATTTTTCCTGGCTCGTGTCAAAGCTCTTCCAAACGACTGTTGCCAGGCATAATCACGCTGTGAGCAATCGTGGTCCTGAAAGCTATTTATCATAGTTTTGTTTGCGTACAGAAGTATGAAAGAGCGCAAGGGAAGCGGCTGTGGCGCTTCTTGTTTTCGCCTCTGTCATCATCTCTTTCTGATAAATGACAGCTGAGAAGCATACGTGAAGCTCACGGACCCACAGAGCACTGTGAATAAACAGCAATAAACGCTGTTTATACGTATAGCACCTTTCATGTATGATAAAATATCAGAGAATGCACATCGAGAAACATATTGCCATGATAAAACAGTTACACTTACGTATAAGAATGATGGTGGTACTTATACTACTACTAATAATAATTAGAAAGTCCCTACCTCCTAATTTTCACCCTCTACCTTCACATCTTAACTCACTTTAACCTTCTCCCTCCTGACATTAACTCTTTACCTCCTAAATATAACCCTCTAGCTCCTCACTTTAACGTTCTACCTCCTGTCCTTAATCATTTACTTTGTCACTTAGTCTCTACTTTCTTTTTGTATCTTGATTTAACTCTACCACCTCACCTCAAGCCTCTTTCTTCTAACTATACTGTAATTTCTGGACTATAAGCCGCTAATTTTTTCCCACGCTTTGAACCCTGCGGTTTATACACCAGTGCGGCTTATGTATAGATTTTTCTTCGCTAACTGCCATCAGGGGGCGCTAAAACGTGAAAGATGCAACAGATCAATGTACAGAAGAAGACATTATTGGAAGTTTTTGGCACTTGACGCAAGAAGCATGACACGCTCATTAAGGTATATAAATAAACATTTATAAATACTTTCTTGTGTAAATATCTCATTTCACAACGTATATATCTGCGGCTTATAGTCTGGTGCGGCTAATATATGGAAAACAACTTTTTTTTTCTTTTCAAATTTAGTGGGTGCGGCGTATATTCCGATGTGCTCTGTAGTCCGGAAATTACGGTAACCCTCTACCTCCTCATCTTAATTCTCCATTAATCTTCTAACTCCTTACCTTAACTTTATCCTCATCGTAACGATTTTATTCCTTGCCTTAACCGTTTGCTTATCTTAGCCTGTTAGCTCTTGCTACCTCAACCCTCTTCATCTTCACCCTGAGTCTTATTCCTACTTTTTAGAAATGTTTTTCTTATTACAACATCTCTTCTCACCCTACCCCCATCCTTCAAATCTTAACTCAACATTATTGTTTATTGCACCCTTTTCAACTTCACGTCGAGGCTTTAGCTCCTCCCCTGTCCACCCTCTACATTTTCATTTTAACCTCCGCTTGCTCCTTTTGACCATGCTCCTCTTTTTCCTTTTTGCTATCACCAGCCTTATCAATCTTAACTGGGCTTGTTGTGCTTATGACTTTCGATTTTGTTGATGCACAGAACATAAAAGTGCCTCATTCCCTAAATATTTCCGGGATCTTTTAATCTCACCCATCCTGCCAAATATGTTCAGAAGTCACAGGGTGGATTATATGTACAACAACAAGATAGCAAGAGGCAGGAGAAGGTATGAGCACAGATTTACTTTGGACTGATCCAAGAATCAGCACTGGCTAGCAAGGGTCAAACAGCAGGCAGCCAGAGGCAGGTGCACTCTAATCCATAATCCGAATGAAAGCAGACAGGCTTGGTTCGAACTGAAAACTAGAGATACACAGAACGGGAGGAACTAGATGAAACGCAGCTTAAAAGTACATCAGGAATACATGCAAGACTTTCTCCTGGAGGAAAAGTCAGTGGATTGCTCCAGTTTCTCCATGATGATGTGTTGTTGGCCAAAAATCTTCCCTTGCTTCTAATACAACAGTTGATAGAATCACTGATTTCTTTTTTCATATTTATTTTATATATAGAAAACATTTGGTTGGGAAAAAAAAAAGCCCAAGGTTAAACTTGGCAAACTTGAGAGATTTAACCTTTATACAGAAGGAGACATGAGTAAACATGCCGAGAGACACCAGAAGCTGAAGGTTTTTCTTTTTTGCCTCTGATCCATCTGAGCAGATTTTTTTTTTTTTTTTTTTTTTTTTTTTTTACATTTTTGCACACTGGCCTTGAATTAGTAAAGACGTTCAGGAGAATGTTTTCTTCAGTTTCTTCAGGGTTAACAAACTGAAGATCAAAATCAGAATGCCTTCGATCTTCAGTCTGAAATCGCTGCCATAAAATGGCCCGTCATCAAAGATTTTTCGAGACATCATTCTAATTATACCTTTTACCTCTAATATGCTAAATAGATTTTTTTTTCTTCAATTTTTTCCATTACTGCTGGGGTTTACTTCCATGCTAAATGAGTAGTTTAAAAAAAAATAAAAAATAATAATAATAATAACACCATATGGTACAAAAGGCAGCCTCTTGTAATTATCATAGCAAAGCATAATAAATAAATGAAAAACGCTCGCTTCCTGATGCCCCAAACAAGGACCAACAAACATAAGAATACCGTGTTATGCCCTTCAGCGACATGCATGCTCCGGCTTTTACACTTGGCCAGGGAGAGCCTGTCTGCCGCGGCCATTTCCTGGTTCCGCTCTCTAATCACAGCTAATAATGAGAATTAAGACGGCAGGGCTTTAGGATCTTCTCAGAGAAAGGGCGTTAGTGGTTAGAATGGAATGAGCACGGAGCGGCACATTGAGTTGCGGAGCTTTAACTCGTTCGGTTTGTGTCGAGGATGGCACGAGGGAGCAGCTGTGAAGCGAAAAGCCCCCCTGGGGGAACATGATTTAGATTCACCGCATAAAGCAATCTCACAGACTCTCGGGGGAAGATGTTATTAAAAGAATTACTGCACTAAGCGGAGTACAATATGTGAAAATGAATTAACCATCTTTTAATCTACAAGCCCCCACAAAGTGTTTTATATATATATATATATATGGCAGTCAAAATTGAAATTTTGGTTGTTTATGCAGCAGATTTTAATTTATAAAAAGATGAGATGAATGAATGTCAAAATTCAAGAATGTTGGATTGAAGACAGCTTTTCTTATTCTTAAGCATTTACACGAATGCATGAACTACATCATTTGGCATTTAGAAGCCAACTTTTTGCTAGATTTGCTAGCTTTCCACAATGTTATGCTTAGCTAAGAATGGATAAAAAAGTATGACGCCTCAACCTCACTGAACACCTTTGGGATAGACTGGAACACCGACTGTTCCTGTTATTATGATATTCAGCAAGCACATATGAGTGTAATGGAACAATTAGATACATTATAGAATTATATTGGTAAAGTTCTAGTAGTAGTAATTGTAAACAAATTACATTTTTATTCATTTCAAAAGCTGTATATCTGCTGCACTGTGGGCAGGTTTATTGTAGTGCTATAACACGTTTATACAGCTATAAAGCACATCATTGTGGTCTCCCAGAACCCAGAACTACTCTTGTTTTCCCTGCTTTCTCCCATGACTAGTTTGTTTTACACGTGCCTGTGTGTTTATACCTCTCTCGTGACTTCATAATGCCGTACGTGTGTGACTAGAGCAATTCCCAGAATTGCTTTTTTAGTTCCTCAGTCTACCTCTTTGGTCATTTCCTAGATTTTCTAGTCTCCAGTTTCTTGCGTTTTCTGCTTTTGACCTCAGCCTGCCTGGATGTGAATGTGACTCTCCCTCTGATTATGACAACTCCCTGTGATCTGCCCCCATGCAGATTTTCAGCAGGAAATTCACAGCAAGACATGGCTGAACACAAAGCGCTGTGGATATCTCCTACTGAGTCTTGGAGTCACATGGGTCCTGTGCTTTGTACAAAAGATACCAAAGATGGATCTAGCTAGCAAAGCAGCCACGTTTCCACCAGTTTTAAGTGGAACCATTGTAATCAAGGATGCATCATCAACAAAGGGTGTTGCACTATGCACAATGGAAGTAAACAGTAGTAGCACTTCCCTGTTGGTGAAAAAGGGGTGAGATATGAGTGTGTGAACCTGAGACGTTGGTTTAGCCTGAAGCAGGGGTAGTTTGCGCAAGTGACCCCAAGTTAGATAGGAAATCGTACCTTCACTTTCTTCTCACCGAGTCTCTTTTCTTAAGCAAAGCATTTTCAGAGGTAAAAGTGAGTTTATACCAATTTGTTCTCCTGGAGCTCTTCAGCACTTTCATCAGGTTTCATGTCATTATGCTCGTCCAGCTGAAAAATCCAGCATAGTCTGACCAGCTACCAGCTGCAAAAACCCATGCCAAGCTGGTCAAACTGGTCAAACCATGACAAGGTTGCATTTCCACTTCACATCCATAATTGGTTTGGCAATTTTGCTCCCATGAGGCCTTTGGGCCCATGCTTTGCTGTGGTTTGCGTGCCGCGTGCTGCTGGAGGGAAGCCACAACCATGATGCAGGATGACATTAATGCACTACTGAATCTCAGCTCTAAAGTGAAATGTCATGTCCATTTGTGGAGTGGACTGAGTCACTTAGAAAGAGTCTCACACACTCATACACTGTGTGAGACTGACTGGCCCAAAAACATCTGCTTAAAAGAACTACAGATGCTGTTTTTAATAATTATACCACTGTGGCCTCATGCCATTGATCTGGTCTCATGTTAATCTACTGCCCCATTAAGTTAATATATGTTTTCCACCTTTCATCATGACTAAAGAAATAAATATGTGATGTATTTAAAATGCGTCCCCTCCAATGCATTAGTCATGTTCTCAACAGGGCGCTTGGCAGCTTTCTCATGAATATTCACGTGTCTGCCCTGAAATAAGATTTTTTAAATGCATGCTAGTGCACTAATTTAACTGAGGGAGAATCAGTAATGAGCAATTAAACAATGTGAGAGGTTTTTAGCACCAAATCACACAAATACAGGAAGTGGTGTGATGAAGGTCAGTGTGCTGCTACACCATCTCTTGATTAATATCATATGAAAAAGCATGCTCAGTGCTGTAATGGTGATCCACGGTCCTCAGAAGAACCAAGAATCTGCAGTCAGCTCAGCTCAGTGGGGTTTTATTCTTCTGTAATTTGGATTCTTAATGTGTTGGTGGGAAAAAAAAAAAAACTGATCTCATAAGAAATTTAGAAAAACCTGTACCAGAACAGTGAGGCTCAACGGTTAAGGCGCTGGCTTACTGACAAAATGTTGAGGGTTCACGCCCGGTACCACCGTTTAGCTATAGTATCATCTCTAACCCCAGCTTCCTGATAGACTAAAAATTCTTGACTAAATCCAAAGCTGGAATTCAGTTTTTTGTTTGCGCTGTGATATGCTGTAGTTTATGCAACTGGTACATCATTTAACTAAAATGTAATGTTTCTGAAATGTAATCTGAGAAAACAATATTGATAATCAGTAGTTAATCACTGATGAATTGAAAGCAGTTGTTCGTAGTAGAGTCTGACGTCACCCTGTAGTCAACCATACATCTTGTATATTGCTGCACAGGTGGATATCAGTGTGTGTGATATTACAGTCGTGGATGATGTATCCTGTGGCGCAGCATGTTAGCTACACGCAGCCAACAGCCAATTAAATCCCAGTGTGGAGGCTCGGCTGCTGCTGCCAGTGAGAAGAAAAACTTTACAGAAACACACAGGATCAACAGTGTTTTTAGGCTGTGTTAACCCTGTTAATCTCAACAGTCAGAGTTTGTAATGCTCTAAAAGGAAGTGATATAAGTGCCACTGGAACTCACACTCTATAAATGATCACATGACATATGATCACACACATACAGTTCCTTGCAAAAGTATTCACTCCCTTGGCATTTTGCATGTTTTGTTGCCTCAGCCTGAAATTTAAATGTTTCTTAATCTTTTTTTTTTATGTGATGGATCTGCACAAAATAGTCTAAGTTGGTGAAGTGAAATGAGAAAAAAAAAATATAAAAAAGAATTAAAAAAAAAAAAAAACCCTGAAAATTGGCATGTGCATATGTATTCACCCCCTTTGCCATGAAGCCCCTAAAAAGTCCCGGTGTAACCAATTACCTTCAAAAGTCACATAATTAGTGAAATGAAGTCCACCTGTGTGCAATCACAGTGTCACATGATCTGTCAGTATAAACACACCTTTTCTGAAAGGCCCCAGAGGCTGCAACACCACTAAGCAAGAGGCACCACACCATGAAGACCAAGGAGCTCTCCAAACAAGTCAGCGAGAAAGTTACAGAGAAGTACAAGTCAGGGTTGGGTTATAAAAAAAATTATCCAAATCTTTGATGATCCCCCGGAGCATTATCAAATCCATCATTTTCAAATGGAAAGAAAATGGTACCACAACGAATCTGCCAAGAGAGGGCCGCCCACCAAAACTCACAGACCAAAGGTAACCCTGAAGGAGTTGCAGAGTTCCACAGCAGCGAATAGAGTATCTGTGCATAGGACCACAGTAAGCCGTACACTCCACAGAGCTGGGATTTATGGAAGAGTGTCTAGAAAAAAGTCATTACTTAAAGTTAAAAATAAGAAGACACGTTTTGAGTTTGCCAAAAGGCATGTGGGCAACTCCCCAAATGTATGGGGGAAGGTGCTCGGGTCAGATGAGGCTAAAATTGAACTTTTCGTCCACCAAGGAAAATGCTATGTCTGGCGCAAACCCAACACATCCCATCACCCCAAGAACATCATCACCACAGTGAAACATGGTGGTGGGAGCATAATGCTGTGGGGATGTTTTTCAGCAGCAGGGACTGGGAAACTGGTCTAAGTCGAGGGAAAGATGGATGGTACTATATACAGGGATATTCTTGAGCAAAACCTGTGTCACTCTGCCTGTGATTTGAGACTGGGACAGAGGTTCACCTTCCAGCAGGACAATGAACCAAAGCATACTGCTAAAGCAACACTCAAGTGGTTTAAGGGGAAACATTTAAATGTGTTGGAATGGCCTAGTCAAAGTCCAGACCTCAATCCAACTGAGAATCTGTGGTCAGACTTGAAGATTGCTGTTCATGAGCGAAAACCATCCAACATGAAGGAGCTAGAGCAGTTTTGCCTTGAGGAATGGGCAAAAATCCAAATGGCAAGATGTGGCAAGCTCATAGAGACTTATCCAAAGCGACTTGCAGCTGTAATTGCTGCAAAAGGTGGCTCTACAAAGTACTGAGTTTAGGGGGGTTGAACAGTTATGCATGCTCAAGTTTTCTGTTATTTTGTCCTATTTGTTGTTTGCTTCACAATTCAAAAAGAAGTACATCTTCAAAGTTGTAGGCATGTTCTGTAAATGAAATAGTGCAAACTCTCAAACAATCCATTTTAATTCCACGTCGTGAGGCAACAAAACATGAAAAATGCCGGGGGGGGGGGCGTGTATTTTTGCAAGGCATAGTACACATGCTTTATGAATATGTGAGTAGCAGGTCTAGTTCTCTCTGGGACTAGACTTTCTCTTTTAAAGACAAGGGCAGTATCTCAGGACTGCGCTCAACAAGCTAAAACGTGTCTCTCTTCTGCAAATTCACTTATCAAGCATAAGATCTCATTGCTAAGCGTCTATTAGCGCTGCACGTTCCCCTGCTTTCACACTACTTTCAGAGCCATCTGCTTGAAAGCTCGATTATTAGCTGCATTTGTCAAGATTAACTTTTTAAATTTGTCACGATTAACTTGGGCTCGTGACTGGATAAAGCACTTCCTGGGTACGTAAACAAGCAAGTGTCCTAAACAGCTTTTAAACCCCAGATGGCTAAAAATAAACTAGCCTACTATTGATTAAGCTTACAGAGAGAGAGAGAGAGAGAGAGAGAGAGAGAGAATGAATGTTTTTTTTCCCAATCTGAGATAGGTGACTTCCATCAAAAACATCCTCATGCTAGTACTAATATGTCAGACTGTGAGAATAGCATGGAGCTAAACCCCTGTGAGATGACAGCTTTGAAGAACAGAAAAAGGAATCCCGAGTTTCTGGAGAAGTTATTAAACACGTGAAGAGCAGGCATTTCCATCCTGCCTGTCAGTCCTGCTTTTTATTACTACTACTGTTCTTCCTGTGCTCTGAGTTATTATCACTGCTTTCAGCTAACAGATGCACACACACACACACACCCATTTGTATTTATGTCTTTGTGGGAACCTCCCATTCATTTCTATAGGCATAACCCTAACCTTACTGTAACTATGACAACCCTAACTCTTACCCAACTCTAAGCTGACAGGAAAAATGCCCCACAAGGTAAAAATAACAGACTTATATCACATTGTTGGGACATTGTGTCCCTCAATGTTTTAAAAACATGGTACACACACACACACACACACACACACACACACACACATTTTCAGATGCATAACAGTGCTGGATGCTTTCAGACCCTGATACACTAATACCCGAAATTGTGTGTTCCTGTATGGAGAGATAAGAAAAGAAAAAAGAAAGAAAGAAAGAAAACTAAAAGCAGCACACACTAATGGAGTCACACTGGAGGCAGGTGTGTACATATATCATTCACAACTGTGATGTTAAGTGCTCACTTATCTAAAACAAAGGCATGAATTAACTGAAAAATGAGTATAGAAATGAAAATGTCAAGTAACAGAGTTGGAGGAAAGTAATGTGACAATGACACACACACAACTGAGGCTTTTATTTATATATATATATAAATGCGTAATCATGGATGTGCTTGGTTGTGGCAGCCATGTCCATGAGTCTATGAGCAGTGGGTTCTGAGACGTGCAGTCTATGGTGGCCCTGATGGCATGCTACAAGAAGCTCTAGGAAATTGAGTTCAGAACCTGTAGTCCAATGCCAAAGCATGCCAATTCCAGTGCCATCATGTCAACTTGAGCTGAACCCCCATTTTCAACAGTGTCCCTTGATGTTCCCAACCAGGAGCACTGGTCAGCCCGCATGATGCTGAAGAGTACCACATTGTCTCTGGCATGGGAGTGGGCCTGAGCCTGTCTGGCCCAGTCCAACAGAATAGCTACTGTAGCACAAATTTCTGACCCCTGTCCACTGCCAAAAGCATCTGCACATGACCCACAGAACTGGACCATGAATCAGTGGAAGAAGTTTGCCTGGTCTTTCTTTTCCTTTGACATCACTTGCCTTGGGAGGAGATGGCACCAGGGTGCATTATGAAAAGAGGGCAAGCCAGCAAAGGCAATGTGATGCTTTGGTCAGTGTTCTACTGGGAAACCTTGGGTCCTGGTATTCATGTGCATCTTCGCTGCTATCCTCTCTTTCCTCATCATTTAACACTCTGTCCCCTCCTGTCTTCAGACATGCCAGATCTTCTCCTCCGAGTCCCTGGATGTCAGATTCACTTCGCTCTAGCAGAAGCAGCCTGCGAACAGTGCAGAGGAAGTAAAGAAAATCCAGAGCCTCTTCCAACCTGTCCCTCTATCAGTCTTTCCTGGCCAAGTTCTCAGCTTCACTCAGAGCTGCCAAGGTGACCTTCTATCACTCCAAGATTCACAACTCCATCTCACACTCCCATGGACTGTTTTTTGTGTTCTCTTCACTCCTCAGCCCCTCACCACCTGTACCTACTTCCTCCATCACCGTTGATGACTTTGCAGTCTTCTTTGAGGAAAAGGTTGCAGCCATCCAACATTCCTTTGCCACCCCCACCTCCTCCACCCATCTCCTTCCTAGCTCCCCTGTTTCCTCTCCCCTGTTCTCTGCTTTTTCCCCTGTTTCCACTTCTGATGTCTCCCAGCTCCTCTCTCACCGCCCTACCCCCTGTGCCCTTGCCCCTATCCCGTCGTCTCTCCTTCAGGCCATCACTCCTGACATCCTCCCATTTATCACCTCCCTTGTCAACTCCTCCTTGTCATTTGGATACTTTTCCTCTAGCTTCAAGTGAGCCCACATCACCCCTCTGCTGAAAACACCCACCTTAGACCCCTCTATGATCCAAAACTACCGTCCAGTTTCTATTCTCCCCTTTCTGTCCAAAACTCTTGAACATGCTGTTGCTAAACAACTTTCCTCTTTTCTGTCTAAAAATAACCTCCTGGATCCGCACCAGTCTGGTTTCCGACCTGGACACTCAACCGAAAACTCGACTCTCTGCTCGGTTATCAGTGCTCATGGTCTTTCCTACCACTGCTATGCTGATGACACTTAGGTGTTTCTCTCTTTTCCTCCGTCTGACACACAGGTTTCCTCTCGCATCTCTGCTTGCCTGTATGACATACAGAGCTGGATGGACAATCACTATCTGAAGCTCAATCCAGACAAGATGGAGATGATCCAAATCCCTGCTCCTTCCTCTCCGCACCTAGACCTCACCATCTCCCTGGGGAACATCTCCTTGTCACCCTCTCCAAGTGCTAAGAATCTAGGTGTGGTCTTCGATGACAAACTCTCCTCCTCAGTGAACATCGCTGCTGTGACCCGGACATGCAGATTTCTCCTTTACAACATTCGGAGGATCCGCCCCTTCCTTACCACCTACTCTAC
>JAQMCW010000014.1:1514048-1527791 GCA_030068335.1 Chrysichthys cranchii | reverse complement strand
AGCAACTAATTAAGTTAATTGATATCAGGTGTGTAACATGATTAGCTATAAAGGGATGTCTTAGAGAGGCGGAGTCTTTCAGAAGTAAAGATGGGCAGAGGCTCTCCAATCTGTGACAGAGTGCGTAAAAAGATTGTGGAATACTTTTAAGTTCCTCAATATCAAATTGTAAATCTCATCATCTACAGTGCACAACATCATCAAAAGATTCGGAGAAACTGGAGATATCTCTGTGAGTAAGGGACAAGGCCGAAGACGTTTATTGGATGCCCGTGGTCTTCGGGCCCTAAGACGACACTGCATGCTACACTGCTACCACGAACTCTTCAGCAGCTGGAGACCTATATCAGGCAAGAATGGGATCAAATTCCAACACCAATACTCCAGAAACTCTTAACCCTGATGCCCAGACGTCTTCAAACTGTTTTGAAAAGAAGAGGAGATGCTACACCACGATAAACATGCCCCTGTCCCAACTATTTTGAGACATGTAGCAAGCATCACATTTGAAATGTACTAATTTTGCGCATTTTTGTGCATATCTATGTTCTGTTGTGAATAAAATATTGGCTCATGTGATTTGAAAGTCTTTTAGTTTTCATTTTATTCAAATTTAAAGAACATCCCAACTTTTCTGAAATTCGGGTTGTATTTTTTATTTAATTTTTTTTTTTTAATGAAACTTGTCATTTTTCATATCTGCAGCGCATCATCGTTAGAGAGAGGCGAAATCCTGCTGGGGCCAGAGGTCACCTATGGCCCCCCAGGCCTGAGCCTGACCTCCCCTGTTGCCATGACGATAGCCCACTGTGCTGAGGTCATCGGTGAGAACTGGAGTGTTCGCCTGAAGAAGAAAACGAAGGACGACGAGTGGGAGGTACGAGGCGTCTTCCCCTCTCTCCTCTCTCGACCTCGGCTTCATTTGAAATTCAGATTGGCGAGCGGAGTGGCTGGCTTTGATTTATCATCCCGCCTCTCTCGCCGTGCAAGGTTCAGGTTATCTTTAAAAAACACTGCAAAAAGAAATGCACGTACATCTCCAGTTCACAAAGCAGAGAGCTTGTTTCCTGTCAAAGAGATGAAGCGAAACGGAGATAGCAGCGCTTTTATGTAATGTGAAGCTAGAGTGTCTTACAGAGGCCAGTGGAGGGAGAACTTTAGAGTCGTTAGTCAAGGGCACAAAAACAGTAGAGGCAATCAAATCAAGGTTTTATAACTGCTCTAATTAGCACAACTAGCAGAACAACTAGCTTTGTTCCAGTCTGGGAACTTGACACCAGTCTATCCAGATAATCTACCTTTTCTAAGTAGCCGTGAACTTAATTGTAGAGAATTAGGCAGTAAACTGGTCAGAGAACCTAAATATAAAAAAAAAAAAAAACTCAGAAAATTTATCAATAAACTCATCATAAAATGCAAAGTATTAAGAGAATTTTACTATAGATTATTCTGAAAATATAGCAATAAAAAAGCAACACCTTGCTAAAAACTAGCAAGAACTTATGGTCAGAAGTATAAACAAGTCTGTTTAATTACCCCTTAACTAGTTAGAGAATTTAGCTAGCATTTAGTCAGATAATTTCAGAACATAATTTAAACCTAAAGCCTTAACCAAATATCAAACCTATATTACTAAATAATAGTAGTTTTAGCAAATTAGCAC
This sequence comes from Chrysichthys cranchii, assembly GCA_030068335.1. Lineage (NCBI taxonomy): Eukaryota > Metazoa > Chordata > Actinopteri > Siluriformes > Claroteidae > Chrysichthys > Chrysichthys cranchii. Next base: position 1,526,128 of record JAQMCW010000014.1, on the reverse strand, counting down.
ACTTGAAATTGTGTGCAAGGTTTGAAATTCATTTTTATAATAATCTTCAGATGAACTAAACAGTGGCACAGTGGACCTTATGCATTATTGGCTCATTAAACATTGGCTCATTGGCTGAAATGGTGGTTACTGAATCTCTTACTCACGTCTCTGGATAATGTGTTCTGAAATTTAAATCTGATCGCATTCAACTACAACCCGAATTCCAGAAAAGTTGGGACGTTCTTTCTAGAAAACCTAAAGACTTTCGACAAGTTTTAGCAAGCATCAGATTTGAAATGTGCTCATTTTGTGCATAAAATTATACAATTTCTCAATTTAAACATATGTTATGTTATCTATGTTCTGTTGTGAATAAAATATTGGCTCTTGTGGTTTGAAAATCTTTTCATTTTCATTTTATTCAAATTTAAAGAACGTCCCAACTTTTCTGGATTTCGGGTTGTACAAACCTCACTACCAGTTTCAAATGAATCAATCATAAATATTCAGCTTCATACTGTAGTGGCACATTTATCGTGTCACATATTCATAGATAATAATAATATGTCGCTATGTATGTCACTACCATTAAGCTTTAACTATGCCACCCTGCTGTGTTAGGCTAGCCTGGAGGGGGAAGAAAAAGCTGAGGCTTTCTGAATTCGGCAGCAGGAGAACAAGGCCATGATATGTGAGAAAACGATACAGGAAACAACAAAAACAAGACAATTTTGCCACGTAATAACAGGGAGGCCAAAATAACTGTCAAGCAGGGAACAGCTGCGGGCCAAAGGGGCATCAAACACGGCAGCTATCGATCCGACTCCGCCAGGGAAAACGACCTGAAACTACTGGCGACGTGAAGCAATCTGAGAAAGAGCCCTGTAGAGGGTGTCGCTCGTGACCTGGTCACTCAGTCGGTGCTAAATCGAACGCTTAACAAGGACTCACACCTCTACTGCTTTTCAGAGAATATGTGTGCAGAACGTCAACATGGTTCAGTGAAATATTAATCTTTTTTTCAATTATTATTCAGCTAAAATACAGGCTAATTTCTACATAGCTCATACTGAGGCATGAAATAAAACTGTAGCATTTACAGGTTCCCGCGAAAGACCGCATTGTTTCCAAATGCTAGCTCTTTTTGCGTTTTTTTTTTTTTTTCTTTTTCAGAATTTAGATCTGAAATTGTTTCAGCACATTGCATCAATCCTCTGCAGCGATCTAACAAAACATTCCAGATTTAGAAGCAAATTGACTTTTTCGCCTCAGTGAAAGCAAGAGCCTCAGCGCCAGCTCTGGATCAGTCAACGTCAGCATAGTGAGAACGAATCAATGACCTTCTGTGCTAAGGCTCAGAGAGCCAGCGGTGGTGTCAGTTCACCCCCGTAAACAGCTTGCTCTTCACCTCTATTCACACGTATGCATCATCTTTTCATTCAAGTCCTTCATCCTCACTTCACGCTAGGCTTGTAGTCTGGACTCGGACTAAGAAATGGTATTGGAAAAAAGGAGTATTGCTGTATGTACTCGCCTCTGCTCTGACTAGACATATGCATTGCATATCGGTTATCCTTTAGAGACATGACCTTGGCTTTGGCGAAGCGATCCATTCTAACAAAGTGAGCATAGCTCCTGCTGTGTACAGCAGCTGGACAAACCTTTATATTTAAAGGGGGAAACAGAAGTAGGCATCTGAGCAGATGGAGACAATAAATTGCTTTCACTGCATGCCTCAGAATTAATGTCCTACCGCCAGTAGTCATTTTACACACATATAACCAGCATCACTTCAAAAACAGCCATGCATGCTGGTAGAGAATGCAAGACAACTGAATAAGCAGCAGTGCAAAATTAGATGCAATTTTTTTTCTTTAAAAACTACAGCATACTGTAAGTACATTAAGTGAATATAATCACAGTATACTGACATCATCCTTAAGATTAGCATCCATTTCCTAGTTTTTAGTCGGTTTGGAATGAATGTTTATACAGAAGAAGCGGGAAAAAAGTACATAAAAAGTCTAGTCTTCTAGTCTGAAAAGTGAGAGTATAACAAAAATATACTAGCATACTTCACAAGTACAGTGGTACCTCGTAACTTGAACTTAATCCGTTCAGAACGCGGGTTCAAATCCTAAAAATTGTATAAAAACTGATCGAATTTTCCCCAGAAGAAATAATAGAAAACCAATTCATTTGTTCCCGGCACCAAAAAAATTACACCTAAATATGGTTTTGTTTTTTTTTGTTTTTTTAGCATTTCAACACAAAATTACCAGGATAAAACAAGAAGAGCATATACTAAACACCTCTAAGCACATCCATCAAAACAGTAATTTGTAAAGTAAGAAAATCAATGTATCCAAACAATGTGTACGTCATGGATCTGCCCGCACAAAGTAAACACTAGAACATGGCTTGGCAATAGCGTGGAGGAGATGCAAGCTAATGCTTTGCAAACTTAGCATTCATGAGTCAGTCTATTTATAGTCTATATAATTAGTGGGCACTAGCTGAATACCCAGCGACTTCGCTCACTGAGTGCAAAGGAAGAAAATAAAATGCTGCATTTATAAAAATAAGTTTGTTAATTACCAATTTAATTTTTCAACAAATACTGGTCATGCGTAATTTCCGTTTCAAATGCAAAACGAATTTTATATATTTAGATCAAAGTTTTCTTAAGTAATTACTTACCAAATAGATGTAATTTTACTTCTTCTCAATATCAGTAAAATAACTCTCACACAAGTAATAACAATTCATAAAGACGATATAAAAATGGCGTCCACAAACGAAGTGATTAGTTAAAATGTAAGCGCTAGTTAGTCTGTTTCTGGTCATGCGCATGTATAATATGTTCATACGTCATTTCCGTTTCAAACACGAAAAGAATTTTATATGTATATAGATGGCGCAAATCCGGAAGTATTCCATCCGTGAGTCCTCCGGTATGCACTGCCATTGGGAGTGCCAAACGGGTGTGCTGCATGCGCGGTCCGTGCGGGCAGATCCATGACAGAGAGCAGGAGGATTATTGTATGTTACTTTCAATACAACTCACAGAATCACTGCAGTTTGTCAGCTCACTGGAATCTTTTTCTTTTCGCTCGACTTTAACAAGGAAACTATGCAATGATGGCTGATTTTGCCTCCTTTTGAGGATTTTGCGGAAACATTGCATTGTCATTAAACAGATGAGTGACACATACACTAACAGTATATATTAGCGTCGAAGCCACAATCCTGCAGTGAGTGAAAGAGAGTAGTTGTGATTACGTGAGACTTGGCAGACGAATACTACTCGTATTGCAAAACATAGCTTGTTAACCAAGTCAAAATTTATTAAAAAATTTTTGCTCGTCTTGCAAAACATTTGCAGACCAAGGTTCCACTGTATATTTACAAATACTAGCTTATCAACCTTAGTAGAGTAGAGCACCCTTTTGCTCCTATGACCTACTGCAAACATGATGCACAGCCAGGTACCAGCTTCTGGCAGTGTCCCCAAGGAATCTTAGCCCATTCCTCATGGGCAACAGCTGCCAACTCACTGATATTCTCGGGTTTGCGTGCTGCGACTGCCTTCTTCAAATCCCACCAGAGGTTTTCTTTGGGGTACAAGTCAGTTGACTGTGACAGCCACTCTAGGATCTTCCAGGACGTTTTCTAAAACCAAGCTTTGGTGGACTTCCATACGAGTCTACACTAAAACCTCTTTCTCCTCCACCCACAGGAAGTCATGACGGCAGAGGACGATTCGACTTCCTGCTACTGTCTCCTGGACTCTGGAAGGTGCCACCTGCTGTTGAGCGAGCCAGGCACATATGCCCTCGTAGGTGAAGCACTGAGCGACGCCGCCACCAAGAGGCTGAAGGTGGCTGTGTTTGGCAGCTCACACTCCTCCATGTGCTACAGCCTTCGAGTGTACTGTGTTGATGACACGCCTCACGCCTTTCAGGTCAGCACCACCAGTGCTTGTCTGAGTAACATAACGGCTGCAAATTTCACAACGTTTTATACGTTAGTGGTGTGATGATGTGTGGGTGCGCAGGAATACCATAATGGGGAAAGCTCAAATGGTTATATATAAACTCTTGAGACCTGGAAATAAGTTCCTTTTTAAAACTATTCTAGCTAGGTTTCCGTAGCACTGAATAATTCAAACTGCATTGCAGCTCTTGTGTTATATGGCATAGGATCATTCTTTTTTTTGAAACTCTGAAGTTTAAGTAGAGACAAAGACATTGTGACGATTATATTGAGTTCTATGTTTAACACTTTCTTCATACAAAATGTATGAAAAGAATTCTTTCAAATCCGTAAATTAAATGAAGCATTGCAGTGCTTCCGAACGCATGTAGGACTAAATGATTACATCAGCATCACACATGCAGCTATTTCGGTGAGAACCGGGTTGGCCATGAGTATTTTACCATGTTAATTCCATTCATGGTTTATAAAGACAACCTGAAGTCAAAACTGGCCTTGATAAACCATGTCCTTAGTAAGATGCCCAAAATTCCTCTTTGACTGGAACCTTCCAGGGAAGTGCAGCAGATTCTCTAAACCGCCACTGATTTGTGGCTGCATTACTGTGAAAGCGGTTGATGGGATAAAAATAATATTAATAACGTTCAGCAAAGACACATTAAGATGCTTGTGGGGGTGAGCTCAGCATTCAAATCACTATCTCCCTTCCAGCTCAAACACACACAGCCTCACTCCTGGGACACAATTTACATCTTCCTGCAATAGTCGGATTCCATCCGCCTCCACTAATTAGCGTGCCGGTGATTGACTGCAGGCTAGCGTCTAGCTCTGACTCCATGCTGGTTATGGAACACCTATTTTTTTTTTCTTTTTCATAAGCCAAATTCTGACAGTCCCTCCCGCCAAATTATGGTGCTCCAACAGGAGCATGTCACTTTGTGGAAGAAAAATGTGTTCACATTTCGTTTTCACACTGGGCCTCATTTATCTATCATTTAGTAAAGTTCCATATCTGTCAATTGGATTCTGCCTAATATCAGAGTCGGCCGAAAGTGTCTTCACAAACAAACAGACATAAATGCGGCCGCGGTGCATCACTGCAATCTATGATCTTTCTGTCTAAGGCTACACACAAGTACATAATCATATCACTCTGAGTGAATCATTCTATGAATTCTTATTCCAGTAAATTTATCACTGAGCTTCAGATGGCTGAAGTTGGAATTTGAAATCATGTACAACGCCAATGGCTCGTCATTTTCCAAACCGATCACCATCAGGTCTTTATTGTCATACCAGGCAGGAACTTGTTTTACTTCTGGAATGGCCTCAGAGTGGGGTGGAACTTGTTTAGGATTGTGGGGGACGCAAGAAATGCAGTACCAATACACCAAATCACTCATTCCTTTGGTGCCTATTCATATGATTACAATGTAGCTTGTTAATACTCTTTCTCCCAAAGTGCTGATGAATTCTTGATTGATTGGTCGAAATTTGTTGAGTCCTTTGATATAACAGCAGCTCTCATGGTACGTTCAGCTGCAAGGCAAATCAGGTTTATAATTATGTAATCACGTGTTACTTTCACAGGGTGTTGTACAGTGGTGTCTGCCACATAATCTAGGGCCTAACTCACAACCGGCTGTACGCGCTACTATAGGCAGTCTACAGGGAAAAATTTGGAAAAACCGTGCTCGAAACTTGCGCATCGCTTGCATATGTTCAACGCCCTAGTCGGACGCAGACTGGCCATGGAGACTTTTGGTCCTGCACATGCAAATTCTACGCGTCTTGAGAATGGATACAGTATGTCAGGAGCATGGCTAGTAGGAGTTTTGCGATGATGGGATGATGCACGAGTGACGCACGGTCATTGTACGAGTGACGTGCCTCAGAAATACTACACAAGTACTCCATATTTACTATTTGTGCAGCCTGCATGACAGAAGTACATCTCGCTTTCTACTCCATGTGTACACACGTGTGCACACATTGCACACGACCCGCACACGACACAAGTGGCAAAACTCCAGGTACATATACATTGGAGAGATCATGTAGCATTGTAGAAGACAAGACTTTGACTGTCGCCGTACCACCGCAATGGCTGAGAGTGTTGGACCTCTATAGGCAGATGATAGAAGCTGATGAGAGGAAGAAGAGAGATGCGATATGCTGCAGAAATGCCGTGGGCCTCCTTTTAAAGGCACTCCTGGCTTGCATCACATGCTAGTAAGGAGTGATTGTCACATGCTTACCAAGTGCATCACACGTGCAGCCCGTATTCCTGATCCATGAAACTAATTAACTGCAAGTCACACACACTGAATACATACTGATCACGCGCGCCAGACTTATGTTCTCCACGGACTAACAACGCAATTTTACCCATGCCTCGAGCAAGTCAGGCATGCAACCTGTACTTGACATGTACAATGCCCATACACCTTCCCAAACTTTCCCCCAGATTCCAGGAGCCCTGGCTGTGATCTACCAAACCCTGTGACCCATGCATGTCTAAAACATGTACGGCAGGTTGTAAGTTAGGCTTAAGCTCGATAATGAAATTAGCTTTTTACCTTGTCTTTCCATAGACACCCAGTGTACTGTTTTTTTTTTTTATTTTTGTGGTTTAAATCTTCTGGAACACTCAACATTCAGAATATACATTTTCTGACATTTTGTCAGTGCATTGCACAGTGCTAGCCTGTAGGTATGCATTAGCCTGTATGCACCACTGAAGTGGGGAACATTGCCAAATAATCACAAAGGGAACAGAAGACGAGGGTGATGACTTGTTATTTGACTCTTGTATTACTCCCCATCCAAACCAACAAATGCCCCGTGTTCTTTGCATCACAGACGTTTGAAGTTTTTATGGCCTGATTATGCCAGGGTGCTAGAAAACATACTCAACAATTGTGGTCCTGGATACCACAATTCCTCCAGATTATAATAGCCAGATTTTTTCTGCACTGAGCCATCCATTCTACAGTTCCCCAAAGGTGCCATGTTGGATTGGTGTCCGTAGATTGTTGGTCATTATAGTAAACTGACATTATTTGTAGAGCAGGTTGTGACATGGAAGAATCCATTTAAAAATGGGTTCACAGGCTATAAAGGGATGCGCACTGTCCCTGACTCTGTGGCAGTCAAATGATGGTCAATTGGTGTTAAGTGGCATAAAGGGATGTACATAGTCCCAAACACTTTAGCATTCAAATGATGCTCAATTGGGGTTATGTGGCATAACGTGTTTTGTTTTTTTGTTTTTTTTCTTCCTACATCATTACACCATCGTCAGACACATGGCAAAATGGAGGCATGGATTTTTGCTGTTCAGGTCTGACCCTTATCCTCTGGATGCTGCAGGAGAAATCCTTCAGACCATCTTGAGGGAGCCCATTGTGGCCTCTCTTAAGGGCTGGGGATTTGTCAAAACAAGAACCATTAGCAGTGACCTATAAAGCCATACACTGGACATGTAAAGATCAGTACTGACAACAGAAAAATCTAATCTGGAATAGGTCATTGGTCTTAAACGGACAAATGATCTTGTAATCTAAGCCAGATAAATCCATGTCATCTGCATGTTTGCTGTAACTTTCACATACTTTAAATTTTGAGGAATCAAGGAGTTACCTACCTTATGTATGCCATTTACTACACTCTGGCAGTGTTTATACGATAACAACATTGAATAAAAATCCAGCAATTAGACTTCAGTACATGTTCAAGTGTGAGAGATGCGGTTCTGCTGAACCATTGCTTTTTTATCGGAGTATTTGTCTCCTGTCTGTTAGCTGGAACGAGTCTATCCATCTCTGACCTCTCTCATTAACACTCTGTTTTTTCGCCCACACGGTCCAATGCTTGACATTTAGTGTTGTTTATTACGCCGTTCTCGGTAAACCCCAGAGACCGCAGTGTGTGAAAACCCCAGAAAGGCAGCGGTGTCTGAGATGCTGGAACCATCACGTCTGGCACCGACTACCATAACCACAGGCAAATGAGCTCACTCGCTCGCATCTTGTTCATGATGATGTTTGGACTCACGACATCTAAACCATTCGACCTCATGACTCGTGACTCATCGCTTAGAGGAGCAGACTTGCTGTGTTAACAAGCCAGGAAATGAAGAGGGTCACTGAGTCTCTATGTGTGTGCGTGTGCGTGTATGTGCGTGTGTGTGTGTGTGTGTGTGTGTTAGGGATGTACCTGAATATGAATACATTATTCAGAATGAACAGTGTTCTACACAAATAGAAATACAGACACAAATAAGTTGTGCACTATTAATATATATATATTTTTAGAATGATTGACTGATAGCTTCCTAATGTAACTGGAGGCATGCATGAGGACAGGGATCCTGTGCAACACACACAAAAAGAAAAAGTCACAAAAGCAGGAGGTTTATACTCTCATGCAGGCTATAATGAGCGGTTACAATGACCAGGACATGCAAAACGCATGAAGAAACTGAAAGCACAATTATCTTTATGTGCTTAGTTTTGCTGTGTCTGTTTGTTTTTGTTTGTTTTTTTTTCCTTTTCTTTTCTTTTGCTGCTAGTGCATTGGTTTTGCTGTCATTTTTAGTTTTGTTGCCATGTTTTTATTTTTGCTGTCGTGTTTCCACTTTGCCATCATGTTTTTTCATTTTGCTGTTGTGGATTTGGATTTAGTTTCATGTCCGTGGTTTTGCTGTTCTGTTCTGTTTTTGCTTTTGCTGTCATTTGGTTTTTTTTAGCTCTGTTGTCATATTTTTGGATTTGCTGTCATGTTTGTTACTGATGTCATGTCTTTAGGTTTGCTGTTTGTGTTTGATTTTTGTCCTCATATGCTTGGATTTACTTTTACTTTTTCACGCCATGTTTTTGGTATTGCTGTAGATGCACTTTACACCTCAAGGACCACAAATTACAACCACCTGCCTTCAATTAACACTTTTTTTCCTAAATCACATAAGACTGATTGTGCAAACGAGTCTCGTTTGGAAAGCTAGTCGATGGAATAAGGTTCAGTAGGTATGACTGGGCAGTGGGCTCCAGTATTAACATTCAGACTGCAAAAGTAGCATCTTGGCAGTCTTTTTGGAATGAGGTGATATATTGAGCAGTTCTTGTTAGCATTGTTTGCAGTGTGATGGGGAATATTAACTAGAGATCACAGGTGCTCAGCTGCAGGTGGCTAATGGAGAACGAATGAGTTGAGTCAGTGGAGATTGAATATGTGTTCATGAGCTGCTGGTGGTTGAGTGTTTCCCATGTGAAAGAAGTTATCTGTGCCTGAATAATCCGTTTATTTCAAGTAGGCGACGGATGATGGGGCAGCAAATCCAGATATAACCCAAAATGCCATCTAGACTTTGGAGGACTAGAGCAGAGACGGCTTATGCTAAGAGGATAACGCTAGCTCTGAAGGGTTCCAAAGTTTTATTGAGAGCTAGGACGGCACTCCCAGGCCATTCAGCAAGACCCCAAACTCTAGTGGTAAAATTATACAAAAAACACCCATCAGAATATATGTTAAACGTAAAGTCCTGCCCAATGCTGAAGCTCTCAAGGTTCACAACATCCACTGATACTAGTTATTCTGAGTTTTTGCATTTGGACATTTGCTATTGCAAGAAGTAAATCAAGATTTAGAGTGCCCAAAGTGGAGCCAAATCCTTCAGGATCAGATTCAGACTAAAAGAGCAGTCGCTCAGTATAGTGCAACGCTAGAAATCCCACCATCTGATATACTGTACCCGACTCCTATGATCTCTAAGTCACGTGTTCCAAGACTTCCTTTCAGACTGCCTTCCCTATGATGTATCTGATCCAACATCATTTTTTATTCGCCACCCACTTCCATTTAAGATAAGTCTCGGGAGTTTTGTGCTAAAGCAGGTAGCCAGCTCACCACTCCAGGGTCCAGGATTTAATCCTGTGTCTTGAATATCACATTTTTTCCTCAAGACTGTGCACATTTTCTCTGGGTTCTCGAGCTTTCTCTAACCTCCCAAAAACATGCTCTAAGGTGGATTGGGCACTCTAAATTGATTCTAAGTGAGAATGCATGTGTTCTGGCGTCACATCCAAGGTGTACTCCTCCTCACAGCTAGTGATCCTGAACTAAGCTCCATTTACCATGCTCATCTACTTGTACTTGAAAAACAAACGCTCCAACTGTTGCACTGGATTGGCAAAAGTGTAATTCCTAATGCAGGTTGGGAAATTAATTGCTCTTTTTTTTTTTTTTTTTAAATATCTGCACAGGTTTTCTTTCTGAAAGTGTGACGTGCCTATAAATAAATAAATAAATACCCACAAGGTGATAAAAAAGCAAACCGCAAGTTTTGTTTTCAGTAAAGAGCTGATGTCACACTGCATGATTACAGTTTTTATTTTCATATAGCTGTCAACATTGCCGTTTCTCTTTCTTCATCTCACACGCACACACAAACACACACGTCGGAATCAATCATTGTAGTGCTGCATGAGTGCTCACACTGCTGTCACTAAGCAGGCTGAGATTGAGAATGCTCAGAATAAATGCCGTTCACACACACATCTGAGAAAGCCAGTGAGACACAAAGCAGTTATGACAGATGAGCAGTGCTATACCTGATAGCAAGGCAGCCTTTAATCAATTTAAATTCAATTTACTTTTCTAAGGTTCACGCTGATTCCATTTTTTTTGTGTGTGTGTGTGTGTCTGTGTGTGTGCGCTCGTGTTAGTTTGTGTTTTGCTCTGTTTTTGCACGGCCATCGCCATTTTTCATCTGAGCTGGGAAAGTGAGGATTCTCTGAGGATTATAACTCTTTCTAAAAGTGGATATGCTGATGCCACCCCACCCCATAAAATCTTTGACTTGCACACTATGATACTGTTGAACCTGTTTTTTTTTTTTGTTTTGTTTGTTTGTTTGTTTTATACATGTGAGATTTAATATTGGATACAGCACTGGAGAGTTAATTGTGTTTTAAGAGTGTAAGATTTGGTCTTTATATCAACTAGACCAGCATTCTCACTTCCTGTTCTGGAAAGTGAACCTACATTCATTTCATTTTTATTCAACTGAGTGATGTCTTGTAGTAATACAGGTAGTCCTCAAGTTACGATGGAGATGCATTCCGCCACACCCGTCGTAAGTCGAAAATACCGTACAGTATGTCGAACCACTATCTTAGGTATCTCAGTCTAGCTTAGCGTAGTTTAGCCTAGCCTATCCAGGAGTCTTTTCCTGTGGAACGCACGCTTTTGAGTTAAAATTAGCTCTTGAAGCACACAAAAAAAAACACAGTAATGCACTGTATAGTACACCGATACACAAGGTAACTCCGTGAGTTGCGGGAGAGAGTGAGGCATCGTGCGAGGCAAGTGAGCCGGGCATCATACGCATACTTCCAGGTGTCATCCGCGAACTTCCAGGCATCGTCCGAATGTCGGCATACGTCATATGCTGTTACGCTGGCCTGCCAGCGATGCCTGCCCGTGAATAATTTTATATTTTCTAAATATTTTACAATTTTTATCATCTCACAATCATCAGAACTTCGAAAAATCGTAATTCGGGCCATCGTAACTCGAGGAGCACCTGTATTTCCAGGTGACTTGAAATACAAATGTGTTTTTTTCACACATGCAAAGTTTGTCTGTTGGTTTAACTGGATGGTCTCATGCAGCATTCATAGTGAAACTCAGTAGCGCTATAGTTGTTGCTTGATGAACAATGTGTGATGGAAAGGGAATATCCTGACTTTTTATACCATAACGTTCTGAAAACTGAACTGAAATATGTTTCTCTTTTGATAGCTAGCTCAGCCATTTTAAAGTGAAAAGACTGAGAAGTTCCATGTAGTTACACTGAATGATCTCTACATTTATAACCAAATTTACACTGCCCTCCATAATTATTGGCACCCCTGGTTAAGATGTGTTCTTTACCTTCTAATAAATTCAGTTGTTTTCTAAATAATATAGGACCACCATGAAAAAAAGAGGAAAATCCAACCTTTAATTCAAGTGCATTTATTCAGTGGGAAAAAATCCCACATTAAGAAATAATTCTTTTACATCAAATCATGTGTGCCACAATTATTAGCACCCCTGAT
>JAQMCW010000014.1:1489511-1499620 GCA_030068335.1 Chrysichthys cranchii | reverse complement strand
TTCCGTACTTCCTGATTATCAACGTATTTTCCAGCCAGTAAACTATCTTAGCACGTAGTGCTTTAGAATCTTTGGTTTTAGCTCTGATTTTGTCCATTCTTTCATAGATAAGTCTGTCGTACAGTGACACAAAAAACCTCGACACACGTGCGTGATTTAGATGTGCAGATTGCACAATGCTAAACTTGTGGATCTTAACCTGTACCCCAAACACGTCATGCCTGACCGTGCCCATTTTGAAATTTCATTTTTGCCCAATCTGTGTCGTGATGTGCTGCTTACAGTCTGGGCGTCTGTCTAACAAAAAGAGAAACCAAGGAACAAAACCTTTAGAGTGGAAACAAAGCAAATCTTGTTTAGGTCAGTATGAAGGTACCCTCATACCAAGTCTGCTCTGCTATTGGCTCGCCTTTTTAGAAAAAAGGGATCCAATGAGACGCTGCCATACAACAAGCTACCACGGGAGGCGGTACTCGGCAATTCACTTGGTGTAGTCATTGTGGCTTTGGCACTGCTCGTCCTGAAAATCCTGTCCAATCAGAGTTGGCAACGTCCCGAGCCAAGGAACGAAGAGGCAGGCTACAGGGTGAGCCTGTGTGTGTGTGTGTGTGTGTGTGTGTGTGTGTGTGAGTGATGTACTCACATAATCCATGCATTAGGATCTGTTGTATGTTATAAAATTGGCCCTTGATTCAGGGACATCAAGACAATCATAATGATTTATATTTTATTATTAGTGTTTTGTGGTATATGATGAGCCATGCAGATGCGTCTTATACCTAATACGCTTGTTTAATATTCTTTTTGGTACATTGCCCATATAGTATATATTACGTGTTCATGTTGCTTATTTTTTTTTCCTCTTCTCTTCTTTCCAGCAACTGCCAGGGGACAACAACTGAAGCCTCAAAGCCTTCCTTTCAGCTTTCCGGATGCTCTCTACTTCAATATGCAGTCATCTCTACAGATACAGATGTTTATCTGCTAGAAGAATCGCTTCGAACGGGCTTTTATTATTTATTCGCGCCTGATCGCCCCGGTCGTTTTTGATCGGACTTGACGCAGCCATTTTGTAAGAGCGCAGCGCGTCGGAAAAAGCGTGCTAGCGTGATAAAAAAATAAAAGAAATGCTAATCGTTAATGAATTAAATAAAGAAAGAAAGAAATATATTCAAGGACCTGTGCTACATTTACTGTGATGCTCATAAATGTGGTTGCTCTGTGAATAACAAATAACAGCAATAAAATAAAATAAAAAAATGTATATACAGGTTTAAATAAGTGAAATGTTTTTTTGTGGCGTATGACTCTTAAGTGTATGACCCATCTTCCTGTCTGTCTTTGTTCTTCAATCCGGTTCTAACCGGTTTGGCGAGGGGGGGAGGGAGGACTCGTTCTAGTGAAGCAAAGTCCATTATAGGACAGAACAGGAGCACGTTTATGTTCAAAGTAAACCAATAGGAAACGAGGAAAAGATTTCCTCCAATCAGAGCGCTCTTGTTGGAAATTAGCATACGCTTTGTATATATACTCGTTTACACAGCGTGAGTCATGCGTGTAACTTGTTTTTTTGTTGCCTTTGAGGGGGTTTTTAATTTCCTGATCGCAATGCCGGAATCTGCAAAAGCGGCTCCTAAGAAAGGCTCGAAGAAAGCCGTGACCAAGACGGCCGCTAAAGGGGGTAAAAAGCGCAGGAAGTCGCGCAAGGAGAGCTACGCCATCTATGTATACAAAGTCCTGAAACAGGTCCATCCGGACACGGGCATCTCGTCCAAGGCCATGAGCATCATGAACTCCTTCGTGAACGACATTTTCGAGCGGATCGCCGGCGAATCGTCGCGTCTCGCGCACTACAACAAGCGCTCCACCATCACGTCGCGTGAGATCCAGACCGCCGTGCGCCTGCTGCTTCCGGGGGAGCTGGCCAAGCACGCCGTGTCCGAGGGCACCAAGGCTGTGACCAAGTACACCAGCTCCAAGTGAACACTCTCCCACATGCTCCTGCTTCACGTGGAAATACAAAAAAGAAAGAAAAAAAACCCATAAACAAAGGCTCTTTTAAGAGCCGCCCAGGTCCCAATAAAGGAGCTGGTTTTCCTGGTTTTATTATTGTGAGGAATCAGTATAACCTGTATGTGTTTACTGTTCGCCAAAAATAGCCAGAGGGACCTGCTGACACGTCTCAGTGCACTGTTTTTATGTGTAATAAAGTCACAAATAAATCCCCACTGTGAGAAAAAAAACCAAAACATAAAAACAGGACAAAAATACCCTATTTGGGGTGCTTTGTTCAGGTTTGGCACCGCGCCAGACACACAGTGGATGCTTCCAACTAGGTCCGTGTGTGAGGTTTATTCCTCCTCGTGTCCATCCCCCGCCCTTCATTTCTCTGAACACTGCGCGAACCGAGGGTGAAGAACAGCTCGTGAGGATGTCAGGCCGTGGAAAAGGCGGAAAGGGACTCGGGAAAGGCGGCGCCAAGCGGCACCGGAAAGTGCTGCGGGATAACATCCAGGGCATCACCAAACCCGCCATCAGGCGTCTGGCTCGCCGCGGAGGCGTGAAGCGTATCTCCGGATTGATCTACGAGGAGACCCGCGGGGTGCTCAAGGTCTTCCTGGAGAACGTGATCCGCGACGCCGTCACCTACACCGAGCACGCCAAGCGCAAGACCGTCACCGCTATGGACGTGGTGTACGCGCTCAAGCGCCAGGGACGCACTCTGTACGGCTTCGGCGGCTGAACACACACTTCCGGACTGCTCTCTCTCTCTCTCTTTCTCTTTCTCTCTCAACAAAAAAAACCACCCAAAGGCTCTTTTAAGGGCCGCCCAGTTACTCTCTGAAAGAGCAAACTCCAAGCTCTGCGTTTGTACTTCTGCTGGAGTTATCTGTGAGACTCACTGCAAGATCTTCCAATAAACACGCATTATCTTTTCTTTACTCTAATGCATTTCTTCGTGCTTCGTGTTGTGGTGAAAATAAGTTCATACGTTAGATATGCTAGATAATTAAAAGGTAAAATGGTGATTGGTGTTGTAAGGGAAAATGCATGCATATGTTTATTGGAAAGCATGTGTCAAATAAAAATATTGTAGAAATTTGAAAATAATAATAAAAAAAACATTTAAGTAAACTAATGTGTGTGTGTGTGTGTGTGTGTGTATATATATATATATAATGAAAATCTGTATATAATTAGTGTGTAAATAAATTTCATGCAAAAGATCTTTATCATCCATACAATTTCATTATAATACTATTCAGTTCTGGACAATGGAATAAAAAAAAAATCATGTATTAATATAATAAAATAAGTACAATATAATTATTAATTTAGTGGCCATTGATTTCTACACACACACCATATATATATATATATATATATATAAAATATAATGTGTGTGTGAATATGGTGTGCGTGTGTACAAAAAAAAGTTGTGTATGAAAAATCAATGACCATTAAATGAATAATCATATATACATTATTTTTACTTCCCACAAGTCGGTTATAAACCTGCTGTTAGCGCATATCCAGCTTGCAAAAGTTGTTATTGTCTGGTATTTATTTTTAGTCAAGGCATACAGAGATATATTTAGGCAAAGAATTAAAAAAAAAAACAGTAGAAATTGTTATAAATTATATAATTATACATAATTTTATATATATAATTTTACATTGTAATAATTTATATTGTAATTATTTTGATTATGCACAAGTCAGTTATAAATCTCTTAAGAGTGCATTTTCAGCTTGCAAAAATCTCTTTTGTTCATGTGCATCATTTTACTAAGGAATGTAGAGAACCAATATTCATTTATTTGTATATTGGATTGGAAGTAAATCAATCAGCCAAGTTGTACAAGTAGTCAAATGTGACCAGGGTATTCATGGTCTGTGTATATATATATATATATACACACATATACATATACATATACACACACACATACACACACATATCTTTTCCATTTCCTTTTACCTCATTTTTCTTTTAAGACCTGATGACTGTTAAATAGATAATTACATTACAATTACATGAAACATGCAAAAGTGGGAAATAAATCGACTAACTGAATGTCAGTCGAGCTCACATTTCACTGGTGAATGAAATGAAAATGCCATGACATCTTAATGGTGGAAAAAAATAAATAATAATAAGCCCACCAGACCTGTTTTTTAATAGCCTGGAAAAAGTAATAATTACACAAGGCCCCTTCAAACTTCCTTTTTCATTTGTGTTAAACATTTAGGATGTTTATGATCTTTATGGGCACATGCAGACGCCCCACATGAAACACTACTGCAACAGGACACAGGCAGTACAAGTACAAGTTGCAGTGACAGAAGCCTTTTTTTAATATTCTTATCTCCTACACATTTACACATTTACACACACACACACACACACACACACACACAGGCTATTGTGCATCAAGCAAAGCATATCCAAAAAATAAAGTCTCATAGCAAGTGATTAAATTAGAAGTCCGTGTGCTGCTTTCAATTTGCTGCATACAGGACAAACAGTCAAGTCTTCTGTGAGGGCTCCTCCCTCCCACTGGGGTAAACAACAGGGGTAGACATCTGATCAGAGACTGAACAGTGTACAGTACCTGATAAAGAAAACAAATGCTCCCAAAGTCTTTTTCTTTTAATCACAGTAATCATGCAGAATCCTACCAAACCTTTAAGTGATGGGAAGCTCAGATAGGATAGATGATTTATCTCCTCCAGTCTGTTGTGGGTCTCCATTAGCATTGGGATAACTACAGTCCTGGGTACTTCCTGGCCTCAGGTCTTGGTACACTTGTTGTTCATGAATATTATGTTGATTTAATGGACTCTTAATGTAACACGGGTCCCAAACCTGACATTTTACCTGAGTAAACTTCAGTCCTGAGGAGTTAGCCTCCACAGACAGTCCAGTACACGACACATCCCACACAGTGCTAATGCTAGCGTCCCGTTTCACGGCTAAATACTCACGAATGGGGCTTTCTTCCCAAATACACGGTTAAACTCGCTTGGTTTGGTTTCTTCCATGCAATGTTTGGGAGAAATGAGATATAATTAATGTTTGGTGGGATAAAGGAAGACTCGGCGAGATTAAGGGAGGTTGAAATGGCGACGGTGTGGAAGTGTGCTACCTCCACCGGAGAAAATCGCCTAAAATGACTCGGTGTGGGGAAAAGTCCGGGTAAAAGCCCCACGGGTGTGTGGACCAGGGTCTTTACTGGGTGAATTGGCGATTAAAAGTGCGTTTCGTCACGAAATTGGTTATATAAACTTTAAAAGAATAGAGGAAGTACGGTTTCCCCCACTCGGTTTCCCTGTAGATTTGGCTGCGTTTTTGGCATTTTAAACAAAACAGCCGGGAAAATCGAGCAAACCGAGCACCAGCCGTGCAAGCCGGGAACTCAGCTACCAGGGAATGCGTTTTCCATCGCGATTTATGGGTCATTTGTTCGGAAATTACAGCGTTTCTCAAGGTAAGAAAACACATCTGAAGTCCACTCTCTACTGTTGGGAGCCGCCGCGCGCTCGGTTGAGTCTATAAGGTTCTCATCGCCCGTTTAAATGTCGCCCTCAGCTGTTCGACGTAAACATTGTCACTCGGCGCGTGCTTTTTTTTTTATTTGGGAATTCTCTTAAAGGCTCGCGTGAAAACTCCTCCGAACGACTCCAGATGGCTGAGACCGCGCCAGCTCCGGCAGCCTCGGCGGCCAAAGCGCCCAAAAAGAAGTCCTCCAAGGTGAAAAAGTCCGGTCCGAGCGTGTCCGACTTGATCCTGAAAGCCGTGTCGGCGTCCAACGAGCGCAAAGGCGTGTCTCTGGCCGCGCTGAAGAAGGCGCTCGCGGGCGGCGGATACGACGTGGAGAAGAACAACTCGCGCGTCAAGCTCGCGCTTAAGGCGCTCGTGAAGAAAGGCTCGCTCGTGCAGACCAAAGGCACCGGGGCGTCCGGCTCGTTTAAAGTCAGCAAAGGCGGCGCGGTGAAGAAACCAGTCAAAAAGACCGAGGTCAAAGCTAAGAAGCCTGCGGCGAAGAAACCGGCGGCTAAAGCGGCCAAGCCGAAAAAGGCTCCGGCTAAGAAACCTGCGGCTAAAAAGGCGCCCAAGAAAGTGAAGAAACCCGCAGCGGCCGCGGCCACCAAAAAGGCCGCCAAGAGCCCGAAGAAGGCGAAGAAACCCGCGGCGAAGAAAGTCACCAAGAGCCCGAGTAAGAAAGTCAAAGCCGGGAAGCCGAAAGCAGCCAAACCCAAAGCGGCCAAGGCGAAGAAGACCGCGGCAAAGAAGAAGTAAGAAACTCGCATCGTGCTTTCAACTTCCAGCTCCAAAAAAAACCACAAAAAAACAAAACAAACAAAAAAACCTACAATAACACTCTTTATAAGGGAGCCACCGAGTCGTCACGGAAAGGGTTAAATTTGGGACTGGGCATGCGCAGAAGTGATTCAGGACTAGAGGAGGAGGAGGAGGGATGGAGGGATGGAGAGAGAGAGAGGTGCTTTACAGACTTACAGGAACACCAGCGAGACCACAACAGCGGCACACTGAACACCATGGACACGTTTCCAGGCGGCTCCTTCATGGACAAACACTCACAAAACACGGTCTGTGTTGGGTTTAAATGTGTACCAGGTTTATTAATGCAAATTGCAACAGTAGAAATGTCTGTTAAACTGAAATTGCGATTTTATATGTATGAATCGATGTGTGTTTTAGTTTTTTTATTTTATTTTATTTTATTTTAGTTTTTTTAGTTTTTTTTTCCCCCCCAAAAACTAAATCCTTGTCTTCACTTCCGTTAGAAAGTAGTATGGGTTTGTTTGTTTGTTTGTTTGTTTGTTTGTTTGTTTGTTTGTTTAACTGAAGTGACGTATGGGGCACAACAGCGATGGAATAATTGCCTGGAAAAGTTGCGATCGATTTAGTTGATTGTGTAAACACAACACACTGTCACTACCTCTACACACCAAGCACAAATCCGATTAAGGCTTTGGTGCAGTGCCCCAATCCCTGTTCGAGCCGCTTAGACCACAGAGCTGGAGGAAGGAAGGAGGGAAGGAACCAGTCCTTACACTAAAGCTCCAATTGTACAGAACATTTGCCATGTTTGACTTTTTCCATATTTGTACCTAACATTGTTTTTGTTTGAAATAATTTTCTGTGCCCACGTTGGTCCCATTTCCTCTCTGTAAATAGATCCTGTTTGAAAATTCCTGTAAATACCCAGAACAAAGATGTTAATTTATTTATTTGTGCAACTATAATGGCTTTTTTTCTGTAGTTGTGGTATAACGTTGTTTTTTTTTTTTTTTTCCCTTCATTCAGACTTTTAATCATTTATGCAAAAAAAAAAAACTTTTAATACAAAAAGTCCAAATAAAACAAGTGGAAAACCCAAAGCTCTTTGTTTGTGCAGTTCTTACCAAATAAAATGACACTTTACTGTGATTAATAATAAAATATTGTGATAGATGTGCTACGATCATGTCTCCGTAACTGGCAACGTTATAAACAAGTCATGTTTAGAGTGCAGATCTTTTGTTACATTATATTTCCATTCTCACGTAAACTGCCTGGACTCCAGTTTCACTGTGTATTGAGTTAAATATTTGTGCTTATCTGTGTGTTTTCCCCTCATAGCTAGTTACAAACCTGGTCTTAAAACATGCACAGATGCCTCACTCAGCTTCGTGCTCAGCCCTTCCTCTGACTAAACTGAGGAACTGAGGGAAGAGCGAGCGGACACCCGTCTCCGGGAACAAAGGTCGTTCCTGCATCCTCTACAAACAAAGCAATGTCCAGCATTTCACTGAGCACAGGGGTAATTTAGCCTCAATTATTTTCTGTTTCAACAGCAAATGTGTTTAGGATGTCTTCTTTTACGTATGTAAAGAATCTGAGATAGGAAGGCAAATCCATGCTATCACAGTGAGCTTTGTCCTGTAACCAAAACACACTCAGTGTTGTTCTTGGACATGGAGCTTTAAGGTATGAAATGAAATCTAATGTAACGGAATCTCCTACAGTAAGGGTATTTCTACACGCAAGTTGTTTATAATATAAAATTCTTTTCGCGTTTGAAACGGAAATGACGTCTGACCACAGAACATATTATATGTGCGTATGACCAGAAACGGCATCACTAGCTGTTTTAACATTTTAACCAAACACTTCGTTTGTGGATGCCATTTTTAATATGTTTAAAATATGTATATTTTAATTTTGTCTTTGCGAATTGTTTTTTTTTTTTTGTGCGAGAGTTATTTTACTGTTATTGAAAAGAAGTAAACACCTATTTGGTAAGTAATTATTTAAGAAAACTTTGATCAAGTATATAAAATTCTTTTCGCGTTTGAAACGGAAATGATGTACGACAACTATTTGTTGAAAAATAAAATTGGTAATTAGCAAACTTGTTTTATAAATATTGCATTTTATTGTTTTCCCTTGCACTCAGTGACCAAAGCCACTCGGTACTCAGCATGTGTGTGTGTGTGTGTGTGTGTGTGTGTGTGTGTGTGTGTGTGTATATATATATATATATGTGTATATGTATATATATATATGTGTATATATGAATATGCATATTAGTATAATGTAATAACACAGGATAGTGCCTGATTGGTCAGAAGGTGGCAGTAACGTTAGCTATAAATCAAATCACAGGAACTAACTATAACTGGTTAAAAAGTATCATGCTTTAAGAAAGAAGACGCTGTCACACCTGGGCAAATTGCTTTGTTATAAAATGAATAAACCACTTCAGGTCATGCTGTTATAGGAAATCTATCCACTTCAGTGCCTCTGCTTCATCACACCCCTTTGTCATTGACTATTTTCCTATAACAGCACACCCCCGTGATTTATTCCAGATGAACTTTACGTTAACAGTAAAGTCAAACAAAATGTCTTTCAAGTCAAGGCAGTGATCTATTTCCCTCATTGCATGTTACATACAGGTAGGTCCATAAGTATTTGGACTTTGATGCAGTTTTTGTGATTTTCTCTCTGTATACCATGACAACGGATTGTAAGCAGTTGAGACGTGACAGAAATATAGACATTCAGCTTTAATTTAAGGGGTTTAACAAAGGTATTGCCTTAAGTTTTCAGAAATTACAATTTTCTTTATATATATTTTTCACAGAGTCCCCACATTTTCAGAGGCTCAAAA
The DNA here is from genome assembly GCA_030068335.1 of Chrysichthys cranchii. Taxonomy (NCBI): domain Eukaryota; kingdom Metazoa; phylum Chordata; class Actinopteri; order Siluriformes; family Claroteidae; genus Chrysichthys; species Chrysichthys cranchii. The sequence continues at coordinate 1,490,435 of JAQMCW010000014.1, read as the reverse complement.
GTTAGTGGACAAAGAAATATAGTATAAACTGTATATGTTTTGTTTTATTACTTGGATGAGAATCTTTTACAGTCAATGACTGTGTGAAGTCTGGAACCCACAGAAATCCCCAAATGCTGAGTTTCATCGCTTGAGATGCTTTACCAGGCCTTTACTGCAGCCGCCTTCAGTTGCTGCTTGTTTATGGGTCATTCTGCCTTCAGGAATTGAAAGACATGCTCAGTTTGGTTGACTGACTCAGCCATTTAAGAACATTTCTTTTTATTTTTGCTTTAAGAAGTTCGTCGGTTGCTTTCATGGTATGTTTTGGGTCATTATCCATATGTATTATGAAGCTCAGTCCTTTCAGCTTTGCACATTTGACTGAATCTGAGCAGAAAGAACAGCTTTTTATACTTCATGTTACGTCCATCGCAGTCACATCGTCAGTAAACATCAGTGACTCAGTTCCACAGGCAACCATACATGCTCATGTCCACCATGATTAACAGATGATGTGGTATGCTCTGGATCATGAGCCATTGCTTTCCTTCTCCATGCTCTTTTCTTCCCATCATTCTGATCGGAGTTGAACATGGTTTCATCTCTTCAAATAATCTTGTTCCAGAACTGGGCAGGCTTTCTAGTAAAGGCTAATCTGGCCTTTTTGCTCTTGAACGTTACCAGTGTTTCACATCCTGAGATAAATCCTCTGTATTTACGTTCATGAAGGCATGTCTTGGTTGTAGACTTTGATAGTGACTAGACACCACTAGTGGTGATATACAGGAACTTTTGTCACCCTCTTTTTTTATATAATTGTATTTACACACATAGACAGACACATATACCTCCCCAAACGTGCCTGGTTCCCCAGTTGTCCAGTTCTCATATTCAGCCTTACCTATTTGCTAATGTAGTCATAGTACTTCATATATATCCTGC
>JAQMCW010000014.1:1452953-1469092 GCA_030068335.1 Chrysichthys cranchii | reverse complement strand
ATCCCTTTTATAGCTAATCATGTTACAGACCTGATATCAATTAACTTAATTAGTTGCTAGATGTTCTCTCAGCTGAAACTTTTTAAACTTTCTTGCTTTTTCAGTCATTTGTTGCCCCTGTGCCAACGTTTTTGGGACCTGTAGCAGGCATCAAATTTGAAATGTGCTCATTCAGTGGATAAAGGTGTACAGTTTCTCAGTTTGAACATGTTATGTTATCTATGTTCTGTTGTGAATAAAATATTGTAATATGTGATTTGAAAATATTTTAGTTTTCCTTTTATTCAACTTTAAAGAACGTCCCAAATCCCATCCCAACCCTGGAATTTGGATTGTATAAGATGTATCAAAAATGTCGATGGAATTTTTTTTCCCCCCGTTGCATCTGATTTTTTGGACTACTTTCTACTTTTGTGTGGTTCTTGACATGGAGCTGGGATGGAAAGTTTATAGCTCTGCTTAATGTTTTAACTCAAACACAGCTGAACAAAGGTATTTCTAAAAGGTTGTAGACATGTCGACTGTCAACTGCCTATTAAGGAGTGACTCGTTCGGTAGACGTTTAGTAGATAGTAGCCTGTAGCATAAATCATGCGTTAGAGCCTCTTGATTGAGTTTGGTAGAGGCTATGTCTTCTTGCACCACCAAAATCATGAAGCTACAGTATGGAGCTTCACCTCAACACTCAAGGAGTTTAACACATGCTTCAAAGCTCTAGTAGCCAGTGTAATATCACGACTGTATATGAAGAGCAGCATTATAAATTAGCATTGTGCAAACCTTAAGTGTTTCCTTGCACCCTAAAGCATTTGGCTTTTAAATTATAGCTTTCATTGGAACACTTAAAGTGATTTATTTCACAACCTGCTCCTTAGGTCCTAAGTTATTTGAAGGTTCACAGAAAACACTTCATGCTTTGGTATGTCTGCACTTGTAGCTACTTCAGCACAGCAGTTTACATTAGTTACATTCCTCTGTAGGTGAAGACATGCACGTTTGCTTATTCAACTGGAGTGCACATTTTAAGAGTCATTTCTAAAGATCTGCCTTTCCTCCACCAGCTTATCATTGACTGAAAGACAGTGAGAGCAAAAATCTGGCACAATTTCAGTTTTATTTATGAGAATGTGTGTGTCATGAACTCGTTTCCCGAACGTCTTCGGCATCCAAACCGCTAAAACCGTCCCGGAAAAAAAGAGCCCTTATATGTTGCAAGGATTTTTTTAAAAAAATATATTTTCCAGTGATGCTGGCTTATGCAAAGGAGGCTTATCTCAGATGAGATGCATGATGGATGTGGTGAAGATCTACAAAGGAGACCTCCATGTTCCTGCCAGCTAATCTTTCAGGAATGCTAGAGATGCCTGTGGTGAAGAGGACATTATGCAGATCCTCCTTGACTACATCAAGCTACGTTTATTTAGGAGTGTGCCGCCCTGCAAGGCCAGCACTGGATTAAGGGTAAAAAGAGGCATGACCAAAACGATAATTAAGTCTATGGAGTTCATTAAACAGTAACCAAAATGATATTTAGGACTATAAACAAAATGATAAAGGACAATTTATTACATTAATCAATAACCAAAACAAAAGCTAAACGTTTTGTGTTTTTGTGCTTAAGCAGCAATAGTGCGAGTAGCATTCATTGTTCACACCCTCACAGCGTATCTTATGTACATCTGGAAGATTTAAAAGTGACATTTACTAGATGGCACATCAGAGCCAGAACATCTCAAGTTGTAAAATGTTTCGTGATTTCATGCACAGTCATTTTAAACACACTGATGAGCTCCGTTTCCCTTTGTTTTCCCAGCTTTCTGCTGTTGTTGTGACTGTCATGATGATCTGCCTCTCAAAAACTCTGACCTTTCATTTAAAAGTTATTCAGAGTAAAATTCAGAAGACTTGTACAAAAAAAAAATGAAACAGACTTTTCATTTGGGTTAAAGGTGACATGAGAATTTATTTATTTATTCATTTATTTATTTATTTATTTATTTATTTATTTATTTATTTATTAAATCCCAACACTGACTGTAATAGAAAACCTGGTTGGTGTATGTGCTCAATTATGGCCTAGAATAATACATATTGTAAGTAGCATAACATAACATAAAATTGCAATAACCATATAAAATATTGGCATAAAATTCATGGGCTCGCAACCCCTAATTTGGGAACTCTTGCATTAAACCATAACTGCTACACAACAAATTAGTTTTCCACAACGTTTCCATTTCAAAGGAGTTACTCTGTTATAGCAGCTTCTGTGTATGTGATAGCTGTGGTTTATTTCCCTACTGAACTCCATAAGGTCATCAACTTACTGTATAATGTTAAAAAAAAAAAAAAAAAAATATTAGAATGGTAATCTCATTGTATCAGAGTGTATTTTGACTGACAGGATGGCTGGTTTCCATGACAATATTCTGTTCACATACAAGGTTCAAGGCCTCACTTGTCAGTCAATTTGATGAAAAGCATCCGATGAATAAATAAAAGGTCATGGAAAAGTAGTAGCGTTAATATGAAGCCCTCCATAGACAGAAAAATAAATCTTGCCGGCATGGAGGGGGTGGAATGATTTTGTTCTAAAAACAAAAGCCGTCGTAATGGTTCTTCTTGAGTCACCCCATGAGAATCACCGGATGAAATTTCTCACTGTAGTTCCTGTGAGTTTTTTTTTAAGTACCCCTTGATGGATGAACCTTTCTGTTTGAGTTTGTAAAAGTCCCTAAAAACAGACTACTTCTACACACAATGCTAATTTATTATGTGTACTATCACACACTGTGCACGTCCATAGAAATCGCTTGGCAAACTGTACGCGAATTTTCATAACGTTGGCAAAAAAATGCCTGTCTGTCATCTACAGTTACACTCGGCCGACCACACGCTTTCATTCACTTAGCAAAAATGCACATTGGTTATGCTAACTGGTCAGCAGAATAAAGTATATTTGTCAGCTCTCCAAATCTAAATTGGACGTAGCAAGGTTGAAATATTATGTATTTTATCGTTCCTGTTACTGCTTCCAAGCTAATTAATTGCTCTACTAAATACCTAGCTTGCTAACTACCTAGCAGAGAAACCTCATAGTTTTATGCTAGCTGTCATGTATAGATGGAGTATTGGCTAATCTATGTTCCACTTTAAACACAGAAAGTCAAGGGTTGTATATCTCTTCCTTTTATGCATTTGTTTATGCTAACTTGCAAATGTCCGAATGATCTAGCTTGCTAACTACCAAGCATTTGTAGGTAGTTGCTAAATCGGTGTAAAAAACAATGTTCCTGGCAAACCTTACTGTAGTGTTTGAAAATGTAATAAGTAAAAGGAGTCAAAAGTGCTAGATGTTTTGGCACCTGTGCATTTATTTCATTAAAAGTGCCTACAGTAACCATTATGTTTCAGTTGGATTGCTGAAATCATCTTCTGTTTTCTTACTGGTTGATACAATTGGGACATCAAATTAAGGAAATGAACACACCCCATGCATTAAGTGTGCTAAAATGACATAACGGTCTCTGTCCACTGCCTAGTATGTCTAATGTGCCAGCAAACGCCTATCCACAAAGTGATCTCAAACTGCTAGCTTGTGTGGTGTGAGTGGGAAAATCACACTTTCCACAAGTCTTTTTTTTTTTTTTTTAGCAAACAAAAAACATACATATTTAGATCACGGCTCACTGCTAACAATATAATTATGATGTTCTCCATTCCTAGCGATGTTTGCGTGCCTTCTGCAGCCATGAGCAGTAAATCTTCAGTAAAATAAAAAGAGAACCAGTACAGATTTTGTCCTCGAGGGAGGAACAGAACTAAAACAATCAGCATTCAACCAACCAAGGACGGCCAGCAGTTTGTCAAAAAACCTGTTGACAGGCTGCTCTTTAATGTTGAATTTTATTGCGTTCATGTCTCCTGGTTTGACCTGATGTTTGCCAGAGGGGAGATGGAAGTAGTTTCAGCCAGGGACTTTTTTTTTTTTTTTTTTTTTTTTTTTAATGAATAACATGTGAAATTCACTCATGTGACACCCCTTTTTCTCTTTCCCCCCTCAATTAGAAAGATTCACTACTACCACAAATACAATTTTACAGTTTTACAGACTTCAATTTCCTTCAATTAGACTTTATTGTTTACACAGTCCAGGATTTAATACCTGCATTTCACTAAAAATTAAATTTACTTAAATACGTAATGCGAGCATGCCTGGTGAGCATTAAGATCTTTATAGACAAACATACAATTTTGGTTCCTTTTTTTTTTCTTTTTTTTTCTATAACCTTAAGGCATTCTAAAGCAGAAAAGACCAGTGCAATCATCTGTCCTGTCAATCCTGAATAATAGGATAAAAGATTGTGCAGTATGTGTCAAAGTTAGACCTCATTAAATGGTTTAGGTGTTCTAGTATATAAAAATAATCAACAACAGGGTGATGCAACGTTGGCCAATATCTTTTCTTCTAGAGTGCATACTTCCTGTCCAACATGTTTTAAAGGCAAATAATAATGTTAACATATATTTACCAAGGCCGCATTGTTTCATAATATAAGGGCAAAAAATGTTCCGCTATCAAACTGTCTTTTACCGGGTCGGGAACGGACTTATTTAAATCCCAGACCTTCTCTGCATGATATTCTTGGCGTGCGTTTCCTAAAGCCTGCCAGTGTTCGCATGCCTCCAGTAAATCAGCTGTAAAATCGAGAGCACGGTAACAGATTTTATCCCCTATGTGTTCTGCGAGGAACAGAGCTGTGACTGTCAGCCAAGCAGCAAGAGCAACCTGGAGGATTTCTTTGCTGAGGCTCAAGGACTAGTGGCAAAGCCATCATCACACAGACGAGTAAAATGCCCAGTAAAAAGGTGTCAAAATAAATACGTTTGTTCACAAGAGATAACTGAAGTAATGAAAGTCCAGGCTTAATTTGTTCGTGCCTGTTGGGAGTAAAAAGAAAAGTCTGAGCTAAAGCTCAACATATCTCTTTTAATAGAAGCGAAAAAGCATGGAAATGGTTGGAGATGCAGGTTTCCACAGACAGTAAAAATAACAGAACCTGTTGGAATGTGTTGATGGATTTGAACAAAATTGAGCACAGGAGACCACCGTGAGTACAAAACTGAATCAGGGAAAGGCCAAATTAAAACCATTCAGGCTGATTTTTTTTTTTTTTGAGGGGGTAATGCGCTGGGAAGTGAAAGACGTTTTGACATAGTGACAGCTCTGGCTGTTCTGAGCAGGCCGGATACCAGAGAGAGTAGAAAAGAGAAAAATGAAGATCAAATGAGAGAGGAATGGAGCGAAAAAATGAACTGAACCCGAAGAGACTTCAAAATGGATGAGCGTACGAGGAGCCAGGCCTTGTCCCGTTCCTTTAGATGAGCTATGTTCCAAATAATGCATCTATGTGGCCCAGGAATTTCTCAACATGATCTAGGGAATCCAAGAAGGCCACATTGGGATGGTTTCAGCCTTTCGCGTTGTTTTGTTTCTCATCTGGTTTGGCACAAGAAGTCTGAGATCTTGAACCGCACCTCATTGTCTACACGTGTTTCCATTATGTAACACACACGCAGGCTAATCATTTCGAAAGGTAATCAAAAGCCCAAAAGCACCAATGCCAAACCTCATGTCAGAATTCAGACTACTGGGGTATTACCAATGATACAAAGTGTAAATGGGATCTGCATGGTACATTACCACAGGGCTTCCGATGTGTGATGTTATCTCAAATTTACAATGGCACAGGAATGGGAATTTCCATAACCAAATTCAGCAGGGCTTTCTTACATGCTGCCAAGGCAAATATGAAAAAAATAATCCATTATTCTTTGAATACAATCCTGGAATTGCATTAGCTCCGATACATGGGGACATATAGTAGTAGCCCACTTCATATGAAAAAAAAATTACGGAAGGTACAGTAAGGTAAACTACTTCTATTTTCATGACTACATCTCCAGACAATCTCAAATTAAAACCGTTACCAAGTTCAGAAAAATACTGTGCTGTTTTGCCATTTAAACAAAACCCCTGTAAAGCTTTTTCTTACCTTCCTACCTACACTAATCAAACAGGCCTTTTTTTGCCTTTAATTTGTCTGTCACCATTTTGTAAACTGAAATATCCTATGCTGATGCTTTTTCCAACCTGGTTGGCAAACATGAGCTCCCTTAACGAGTTTTGGATACAGTATACTCATTTATCTGCCACATAAAAGGGCACTGTTCAGACAGGTCATCGGTCTACAGTGCCAAGTGATTTCAAGTACTTAAATTAGTCATCTAAACACATGCTTAAAAAAATAAATTACATATTTCAGTTGAGGATCATTCTAGCAAACGTCTTGCTGTTTTCACATATGCACGTTTAGTGTGTTTGATTGGAACCCTGAATGTGTTTGTCTTTTGGCAGATGAGAACACAGCAATCACACTGGGGTGCACACCAAATACCCACTCCATGAGCATCCTCCAATCAAACTCAGTTGTGGTTCAATTTCATGGTATGCCGCTGCACTCACATCTCCATCAGTAAACAAAATGGGAAAATAAATGCTACGTATTTATGATATGACATGACATGATACGTAAGATGTTTTAACTTACATATTTATATAATTATCTGGTAATTTTTTTGTGCGCTGGCTCTATGCTCAGGCCAATTTCTGATCTCCATGCTCACTTTGTGAAGTTTTGCTTACCTCACTGTTTTTCTAACCAGTGAAGGAGTGCCCCTCGGATAAAAAGTTTTTATATTTTGATTGTCCGTTTAATTATATGCAGTATACAATTAAACCAAACCAATGGGGCAAAACCAACCAAAAGGTATCAAATGTTTCACGCTGATTCAGTCTTCAGAAAAACAAGTACACTACAAGGTCAAAGGTACATGGAATAGGTTTAGGGGTCTTAATTCCAGCGAAGGGAAATCTTAATGTTAATCACACTGTGCTTCCAACTTTGTAGCAACAGTTGGGAATGAAGCTCCAGTGTCCACATACTTTTGGTTATATATGGCATAGGTGTGAATGCACCCTTAGGAAAAAAAAAAAAGTTTGATTTGGCCATTCTGGTGCATGCCTACCTCTGTCAGAGGGCACTTTCCAATAAACAACCACCAGCTCATTGTTTTTCCATATGCTCTTCAAATCTGTCTGAAACATCCTGATGCTTCACTGCACCCAGGGTTTACACCCAAGTCTCACCCTCGCATCAGTGTTTAATATCACTTGGATACTTAAGAGCTCCTGCTGTACTCATAAAGACTGCTCATAGTGATGCATTTAGTATTGTTTTGCTTTCCTCTTTTGATACCTGAATAGTGTTATGATTTATAATCTCACCACCTGGGGTCATCGAGAAAAAGACAGGCTCGCTATTGAACCTGGTTCCTCTTCTCAAGTGCAAATCCACAAAATAGGAAACCATATCAGTGCTGGTCCTCTTCTGTTCTTCTCCAAGGTATGATACGACCATTTGTGCCATTCGCTCTGATCTCCTGCTGCTTAATGGCCTGACAGAGTGCTTTTATTACTATTCGCCCTTCTTTATTGGAGCAGTGATTGGTCTCTAATGGAAACAATATCCACCCTCTCAGGCTTGGTGAGGCTGTGATTTACAGTCTCTGGCTCTGGGCTTAGCTTTTTTGTAGTCAGCATGCAGAGAATCGAGGTAGGGGGCAGTGTTTTCAGTAGGCACGGTATAGACAGAAGCAGAGTGACAGCCATTACATCACTTTTTCAGTCACTTGTCCAGAATTGCATGCTTGGGTCTTGCTATGTGCCTATTAAAAGCATGTTATCCACTATAGAAGAACTGTAATTGCCTCAGTGGAGTTATATATACTATATGCTCTGGTTAGCTGTATTAGAGGGGTGATTATTGCCACTTGAATAAAATGAGACACTACAGGAGGCCTTACATTTTCAGTGTAAGTGCACTTTTCCTACCTAAAAACTTTGTATTGCTGTTAGGTTTCATGCTTACTGCTTCTGTATGCTTATATTTTTTGCATATTTATTGAAAGGTAATGTATTTCAAATTTGCCTTAAATGACTCTGATAAGTTTAAAGGAATGTTTTGGTGAAAATTTTAATGTCTACAATTTTTTCTCATTACTCCAACTACTGTGTCATTAAATTGAGCTCTGTCCTTATTTAACCCTACATTCATGCTAGCATGTGACAGAACACACGTGTAGCTTGTTGTTTATCTCTTGTTGGGGTGGTGTTGCTTGAGGCCATGAACTGTCCAGTTTTTTTTTGTTTGTTTGTTTGTTTTTTGTTCCAATGGGGAACAGTAGTAGTAGCTGTCTAGTTAAACAAAAAAATTCACTAATCAGTATGAAAACTGATTGTTGATTTGCATGTCACATGCTAAGCTAATCACTATGGGCACCAATGCTATCTGCTTTCCTCTGAGCTTTATTTGTCTTCATAATGTCTCTATATAAAGTTAAAGAGAGGCCATATATGACAGGATGAACACCAAAGTATAACCATGGTTATACATTTTTGTCCTTTTTTTTTTATACATCAAAGAGTAAATGGGATTTGACTGCAGGTAGGAAGTAAAGGGCGGCACGGTGGCTGAGTGGTTAGCACTGTTGCCTCACAGCAAGAATGTCCTGGGTTCGGCACGGGTGCATGCACTATAGGATTGGTCCAAGGAATCATATAAGCCAATCATGTGCATTTGTTGAGGCACTGTAGTTTCCATCATGTCTTCACAGAAATGTTGTTGAAAATGAACAGTCAACTGTCGCTTTGTCGCTTGCTAGTGTGACCATAATGTAAGAGGATAAGGAGCTAATAAATATATGGACATTAAGGCTAACAGTTGGTTCCATCTCTTTATCAGTATCTCAGTATCTGTTGTACATTTGTAGAGATGTGAATTGTTCTCTTAGAAAGAGAGGTAAACACCCAGAGGTAAAAGAGTGCAAAGACATACTACCATAAGTCTTTCTTTTTTTTTAAGAAAGCAAAAGTTGAATACGCAAAGGAAAAAGCATCTAGCCTGGGAGTGTACAATGTCAGAGAAGCGTCGATATATTCAAAGACGTGGGAAGGCATGTTTTCAGTCATAGCAGGAATTTGACTTTGGACCACCATCAAAGCTCCTGACCAATAGAAGTAAATTCAACCCGATGAGAAGGCCCAACCAATAATGAATGAATTACAGAGAGGATAAAATCTGTTGTTTTCTTTTCTTTTCAGCAGAAAGTCCGGGATGTCAGCACCCCAATGATGTGCCAAAGGAAATTGTGAGCTTAAGAGGGCATAGACACCACATACATTAAGTATTTTAAGTCAAGTTTGAGGGTAGCCATATGTTCAATTATCCTTGATGAAGATGTGGTCCAATTTGACAGGGCCAAGTATGTGTCTGGAGCTGGAAACAATTCAGGATATATCGTGACAAACTATGTAATTTGAAAAGAATTAGCAAAGCCTTCAATGTGAGAAGGCAACCAATGTAATGTCCAAAGGTCTGTAGCCAATTTTGTCAAATGATATGTCTAAAAAATACAATTATTCTTCACTAAGGGTGTTTTCACAGTATAAAACTATTAGCCATGCAGGCCATCACAAGATGCACATTTTTGCAATGTTCTCAGTGTAAGCACTTACACCACAAATGTAATCTAGTCTTATGAAAGTCTGGTTTTATATATCAAAAAGGAGTTGTCTTCTCCGCTGACTATTATAACCCTTTACCCACCGACACAAAAGTAGAAACAGGAAGAAACATGACAAGCTGAACCAATCATGTTTCTCTTGGCATGCAACATGGTGCAGAGCTTCCACACCTGATACAGTCAGTTTGGTTGATGCAAGCCCCAGATTGCCATTTTCAAGAGGGCCAGGGATCACTTTTCCCAGGTTCAACAGCAGCTGTCATATTTCTCTGAATGTACCAAACTCTGGGGAAAATATGTGTAAAAACAAAGTAATATAGGCCCAAGAATGTTGCCTGCAAGCAGTAGGAAAGACAATAGAGTTGTTGACAGACAACAGTACTCAGATCCTTGATGTTGCCAGCCTAATGCTTCTCATCAATTTCCTCTACTGTCTCATGCATAGACTCCAAAGTGTCTCGGTGACACGATTCACATGATCTTTGTGTGAAATTTGTATTCCAATTTGAAGAGAACTTAAGAACATGCAGATGTCTACACAGACAGTAACTGGAGTTCAGGACCAAACCACAGACCCTACATGACCCTGAGGCACCAACACCATAACATATTAAAAATAGACATGACAAAGTAGCTTTAAAGAACTTTGGATGTACCATTGAGAGGAAACAGACCCAAAGGTTATCCATCCTCTTTTGGGTGACACTAAGAAAAACACAACAAATGAGGTGAGAAACATAACCATTGCAGATGCTTTCAGAAGATGTACTGAATGATGCAGTAGCATTTAACGCTCTACTATGTACTATGGCAGATTAATTTTGAATCACTATAGAAGGGAGGAAAGTTCTGTGGGGCATGGATGTGGGGAATGAAACTGGGGCATGGATGACAGGATTATTGGGGCATTGATGGTGGGATTTGGTTTCAAAGGTTGTTATAGCCAGGGGTGGTAGTGGGGATAAGCTCCCACTCACTAAAAAGTGTTCCCAAGGCGTGCGACTCAGATGGCCTCTGACAACCAAGTCCAACTCCTAGCCTTTTCATATGGCTTAGCTACTAAGCCCAGGGAAACTGTTTCTACTAATAGAAGCAGGGGCAAAGGCAGATCACTGGCACCTCAAAACCAGTTGCTCTGGGCCGATGGCGCCAGTCAACCTTGGTCGGTAGCCCATCTAGGTGAAGGAAAACTCTGATCTCAAACGCCACTGCCTTGCAGCATACCCATTCATGGGAAAGGCTAAGGGAGAAAACCCCTACAGAAAATACAGAGCTGGAGTCCTTAGGTTGCCTGACATCGTATCGTCATCAATGGCAACTCCTGCGGCGCAGCTGGAGCCAAGCTGTACCGACTTTGTCGTTCCCTTGGATCCACCAGTTGCATGGGGGGGTTACTGCATGGGCAATAGCTAACCCTCCATATCAACCTGCACAAGGCTCTGTAGCTCCACTGGAGAGGACACTCCAGCACCATCGCAAGATGCTCGGCACAACACGGGAGGGGACAGTTACCAGTGACAAGCTCATCTGATTGGCGAAGGAAACAAGCGCCAGGGGTCACCTCCGATGGTGGGAGAGGTCATCGTACTTCATCGGACAGCTAACGCCCACCTCAAGCTGGGCAGCCCCCAGCCAATAAGGTGCTGTCCCACCATAGCTTACCTGCTCCACTGGGTGCGAGGAGATTAGAGAGATATCTCGAAAAGTGGGCAATAAAACCTCGCACCAGTCAAACAAAGAAAGAAAAACACGACATGCAACAAGCCTCCAGCTCTTCATATCGCTAGCTGGAATGTCAGGACCACGTGTCCCAGTCTCTCTGCAGACCTTCAGTAGATCAACAATGCAATTAAGACCGCTGTCATCTACAAAGATCTCTCCTGGCTTAACATTGACATTGCCTGCCTACAGGAGACTCGGCTGGCTGACAATGGCACCATCAGAGAAGCAAACTACACTTTCTATTGGCAGGGGAAGTCTTCAGACGAACCAAGGCAGCATGGTGTTGACTTTGCTGTGAAGAACACTCTTGTCAGTTTCACCGAGCCTCCTACTGCAGGCTCAGAGAGAATCCTCGTTCTCAGGCTGTCAACATCCTCAGGCCCAGCCAACATCAGCGTGTACACCCCAATCCTCTGTTCAATCCCTGAGGAGAATGATCAGTTCTATCAGGCCCTAGATGAAGCAATATCTAGGATTCCCAGCAATGAAAGCCTTTACCTTCTTGGAGAGTTCAATGCTAGAGTAGGTGCTGACCACGAGGCCTGGCCCATCTGCCTTGAAAGCTCTGGGAAGGGAAAGATCAACGAGAATGGCCAGAGACTACTGGAGCTTTGCTGCTTCCGCAGCTTATGCGAAACCAACACCTTCTTCAACAGCAAAGAGATCCACCAGGTATCTTGAAGGCACCCACACTCCCGTCACTGGCAGCAGCTTGATTTAGTCATCACCAGGCATGTGGATCTTTCCAGCGTCCTCTTCACCCGCAGTTACCACAGTGCAGACTGCGACACGGATCACGCCCTCGTTGCCAGCAGGGTGTATGTAACACCAAAGAAGTTGTAGCACTCAAAGAAGAATCAACAGCTGCTGTGCCAGCAACCCAGAGAAAACCCAGCAGTTTATCAGCAAGCTGGAAGACACCCTCACTGAGGAAACACCTGCAGATGACACCATAGACTCCAAATGGCCCCATCTTCGTGATCCTGTGTGCAACTCCACTAACACAGCCTATGGAACGAAAGAGCGGAAGAATACTGACTGGTACGAGGACCACTGGGAGAACATGGAGCCTGTAACCGAGGCAAAGAGGAAAGCCCTACTGGCTTACAAAGCCAAGCCCAGCTCCAGTACACTACAAGCCCTCAGGACTGCTAGGAACAAGGCCCAGCAGACAGCCCGCTACTGCACCCACACTTACTGGCTTACTGGCTGAAACTCTGCAGCAGTGTAGAGTCAGGTGCCGAGAAGGGAACACAAGAGAAACGTACGAGGGCATAAAGAAGGCAACTGGCCCAACCCCTACTAAGACCATCCCCCTTCATCAGCCTGAAGAAGACAAACGTCATGACTCGGGGCACAGAACTCCCACCAACAATTGCCATCGAAGGATATAGCCTAGATGTTGTCGAAAACTTCACATACCTCAGGTCCATGATCTCCAGCTCACTCTCCATCAACACCGAGGTCAGTAGCAGAATTGCCAAGGCAGCAGCAGTCATGGCCAAACTGAACCAGAGAGTTTGGAACAAGTCCAGCCTCACTGAGATGTCCAAGATGCGTGTCTACCAGGCCTGCATGCTTAGCACACTCCGCTATGGCAGCGAGATGTGGGCCACCTATGCGAGATAAGCAAGGAGACGCAACAGCTTCCACATGAGATGCCTGCAGCGCATCTTGCACATCAAGTGGCAGGAGAAGGTCACCAACACCTCTTTGTTGGTATGCGCCAACACGAGCAGCATTCATGCTATGCTCTGCGCGAGGCACCTCCGCTGGTTCGGGCTTGTCAGGAGAATGGACGCAGGCTGTATCCCTAAAGACCTTCTCTACGGCGAGCTGGAAGAAGGTTCCTGAATGACAGGGTGTCCAAAACTGCGTTACAAGCACATCTGCAAAAAAAGTCATGAAGCAGTGCGCCATTGACTACAACTCATGGGAGAATCAGGCGGATGACCATCCTGCCTGGTGACTCGCTGTCAGGCAGGGCACAAAGAATGCAGAGGAGGCACGGAACACAGTCGCCAGCCACAAAAGAGCCAGGCGGAAGGAAAGACAACAGCAGCCAACACCTTTGGCCTGCACCATATGTGGCAGAGACTGCCACTCACGAATTGGTTTGCACAGCCACTCATGGAAGTGCAGATAAACCCAGGAGCTGCACCATCATCTCTTGAGACGGACAGATGACGACGATGGCGGGATCATCAATAACATGGATCCATTTTCTTTTGTTAGAAAATAGGAACTCCCTCAATATCCCCCTCCATGATTCAACATGGACAACTCCAGATCATAGTTTTGCTTAGAATGCAGAATATTCTACCTTGTCAAATGTGAGGGACTGTCCCAAAGAAACAGTCAAGTGACCTAGCTGAGGTCATCCTAGACCCACTGCTAATCATTGGTTCCCATCACAATCCTGGCCTCCACACACCTAAACCAGAGTTTAACCTTGGCGCCAACGGTCATGGATATCAACTGCTGTCCAGGGTGGGGTCTGTCATACCTGCACTCAAGAAATATCCTGCCTTACAAATTCTGGTATTATTGATTTCTAAATTTATTTTCTGCTTGTTTTGGATTGTGTATCATGTGTGAATTGTGAAATCTGCCTTTTAAATAGAACATGCATCTGAATTGCCAACCTCTCAGAATTATTCAGTCAAAAAGTTAAACTAACATGATATGCAGTTAAGTTTCATTAGGGTCCCGTTAGTAAAATTATATCCTATTCTTTCACAACAAAGGTAGTTGACACTACTGTATTTAACATACCATTTTTAAAAAAAGATGTAAAACACCCCTAGGACCCTACTCTAAGATGTATAAATGTCACAATCAAGTAGAACCAAGTTGAAAGCAGTGACTTGAGCTTTAGGTTTAGGGCAAAAGCGAGGTTGTCCCCTGTTGTGCACTGTCCCATAATGCAACACAGCTTTTTGCAGACCACAACACCACCTGCAAGATTTGATCAGCCTTCAAAGGCTGCATCGACACGGGTGATCTGGGCTCCGGCTGGACCTTCGATTAGCATGCAAAACTGTTGGCAGCAATACAAGGATAATATACAAGAGGCCTAATGTTCAGTCAATATCCAAAAGGTCAGATATTTCATAAACATTCAAAAGATCTGTGTGAACTCGGGAATGAAGTCGTCCTGGATGATTAAGTAGAGAATCCAAAATGTGTGCTACAGAATACATACTAATGTAAAAATTCACTTGTTTAATAAGATATTAAGATATTCAAACATGCTATTAGTAGTGTGGACACTTTAACATATCACTGTATCTGTGTTTCAGCAAGAAAGGAAGCAAGTGAGTACACAAACAAGGTGAAATTGGATCCCAAAAAACAAGGATTCTTTAAATGATAGTTTATAGTCTATTTCTGGTTCTCACAAATGAGAACATGGAGTGGATTTTCAACATTATGATAATCTTGTGGACTGGCAATTATGAAGATATGAAAAATGTAATGTTGCCTTATTGTCTAATTTTATATTAAAAGCATCTATCAAAGTGCTCTGTTTACCAGCCAATCTAGGACTTTATGGACAAACCTGAGGTTTCTTCATAGGGCTACTGGGCTTACTCCCCTGGAAAGTTTGAGGAGCTCAGCAATCCAGGAGTGCCTCGAAGTAGAACTCCTGCTTTCTCAGATCAAGAGGAGCAACAGTTGAGGTGGTTTGGTTGACCTCTGATTGGCTCTAAAGAGAACTGTATCAGACACATCCCATTGGACGGAGACCACAGGACAAATACAAGCACTAATGTTGAGTTCATATTTCACAGTTGGCTTGGGATCGTCTGGGGATTGCCCATGAAGAGCTGGAACATGTGACTACGAGTGAAGAAGTCTGGATTGACCTTCTCATCCTATTGCCATATGACTTGCACTAGGAAAAGCGGAACGTAAATGAATGAATGAATAAACTAAATTCACCAAAAGCAAAATCAAGTATGACTTGAAATACTATAACTGGTTAAATTAGTCAAAGAAGGGTTAAATTAAATAAAACTTTTAGAAATTGTAATTAACTAATTGATATTTTCACCAAACGTCTTTAGAAATCTTTAGTTCTATAAGTGGAAACAAATTGTTGATAAGAGAGGTCAGAGTAAAATGTCCAGATTAGTTCAGGCTACAAGGAAGGATATAGTAACTCATATGCATTTTCTTTACAACTGCGGTGAGCAGAAAAGCATCTCAGCGTGCACAAAACATTTGAACCTTGAGGTGGATGGGTCATAAGAGCACAATACCACATTGGGTTCCACTTTTGGCAGCCAACAACAGGAACCTAAGGCTTTCATGGCCACAGGCTTCCCGAAACTGGACATTTGAAGATTTAAAAAAAATGACCTGGTCTTTACCTGGTTTCCTACTGTACCATTTCAATAAGCATGTGCCCAGGATAGCTTCCAATTCTTGTTCTTTTTTCACAGTAATGAAGCCTTATGGGGTCTTCTGTTTTTTTTAGCCTCAAACATCAAGATTTGATGATTTGTGCATTCTGAGATGCTTTTCTGTTTATCACAGTTGGGTTTGGGTTATTTGGGTTACTACTGACTTCCTGTTAGCTCAGATCTGATTTTCTCTGATCTCTCTTTTCAACAAAGTGTTTAAGCTTGCAACATTTTTGCAACATTCTGTGTAAACTCTAGAGCAGGGGTTCTTAAACTATGGGTTTAAGCCACCAAGAATGGGTCGCGAAGGCATGGCTAAATAAAAATTTTAGTCATGAAAAAAAACTTCCGACTGAGCGATGG
>JAQMCW010000014.1:1423642-1434095 GCA_030068335.1 Chrysichthys cranchii | reverse complement strand
CGCCAATTAACCTAATCCCCTCTGTGCATGTCTTTGGACTGTGGGAGGAAACCGGAGTACCCGGAGGAAACCCACACGAACAGGGGGAGAACATGCAAACTCCACACAGAAAGGCACCCGTGCCGAACCCAGGGCTCGAACCCAGAACCTTCTCGCTGTGAGGCAACAGTGCTAACCACTCAGCCACCGTGCCGCCCGTTCCCTAACCTTACCGTAATTAATTAACATTTGCATGTTGATCCAGAAATTTCTTGTACGAAGATATTATTTATTTTGGAGAAGGGACCGCGATATATGTAATAACAGCCCTGTTTATGTATATTTATACTTACATACATATAAATTGCAAGCATATATATATATATATATAATGTTTGCAATTTTTACAATCAAATCATTCTAAAGAGCCAAACAAAGCAAAAAAAATCCAAAAAAGCAATTAATGTTCTAAAAATAAATAAATTAATAATAATAATAATAATAATAATAATAATAATAATTTCATGAGGTAAATGGTAACATCATTATCGTATAAGGATTCTTTTATTCTTTCAGGGTTCTTTGGGTATACCTGTGTGTGTGTGTGTGTGTGTGTGTGTGTGTGTGTGAAAAATAGCTTTTGACACTACAGTTTATTTAGAATTGCTCTATTAGGCTACATGTTTGTGATTGTGTGATTATTTGTGATTAGAGTTAGTTTGACCCGGAACTGTTTCGCTCTTGCCGGAAACCGAACGTAACAGCAGGGGAAATTACGTCATTAGCGTCGCAGGGCAGTTTTCAGAGTTCTCACAATTTTATCTCCTCTTAAGTACTTAAAGCAGGCAGGAGAAGAGCAACCATACATGTGTAAGCCCTATTTTAAAAAAAAGTAAAAACAAAAACAAAACAAAAAAAAAACAAAAGAAAGACTTCTATTATACTACTAAACAGTAAAGGTAATAGAATCGGGATTTAAATAAATAAATAAATAGATATTTATTTATAAAATTACATTTATTGTTTATAGAACTTGTATGAATTATAAGTACATATAATTTGTTTATAGATAAATAAATAAATGTTTTAATATTTATTTATTTAAAAAACAAATTAAAGTAACGTAAAGTAAGCTGTTCCTGGACGGGGGTTGAAGCTGCACTGAAAAACTCATAAAACTGAGAATCAGATCTCTAATCAGATCAGATGTGCTTTTGGAAAGAGGCGAGTACAGATTGGATTTCATCCTGCCAAAAACCAAAGGAACTGTGAACACACACACTCTCTCTCTCTCTCTCTCTCACTATGGAAATATTATATAATCCACTAGTCTTATGTTTTTATCATGGAAGCAACAACAACAATAATAATAATAATAATAATAATAATAATAATAATGTACCAAAAAAATACTTATTCTGTTATTTCTTCATTCAACACGATAATCTAGTCTATTTTTTTTTCCACCTCCACCTCTTTCAGCGTTTCCGCGCGCGCGCGCTGGTGCGGGAGTTCGTCTCGCTGAAGCACGCGCGTTCAGAAAGACTCCGGTTTACTGAGAGCAAATGGGAAGAGAGGTGCAAATCCCGCACGGGGTGGAGGGGGGGGGTGCATAGGGGGCGGGGCGGGGTGGGCTAGCGTTTTTTGTTTTTTTGTTTTTGGGGTTTTTTTTGTCTGGCTCGTGCGTTTCATTGGTTCCCCGCGCTCCAAAAAGCCCCGAATGGTTCCTATTGGCCGGCGCTGCGCTCGCGCTCCCCCGCTGCCTCGCACTTCCAGTCATTTTTCAGGCGCAGGGGTCCCTGGCAGGCGGCCTTGTGAGTCAGCAGGAGGAAAGCACACACACACACACACACTTTCTCTCTCTCTCTCTCTCTCTCTCTCTCTCTCTCTGTGTCTCTCTCTCTTTCTCAGCTGAATGCTGTCAAGCTCTCAGAGGCAGTCTTCTGAGCTCATTTAAACCACTCATTTTCATTTCTACTGGGGGAAATTTCCTCAACCGTTTTGGCGTTGAATTTTATTTTAAGGGACCTGATACAGGACCTTGGGGGGGTTTTTTTTTGCTTGTTTGTTTGTTTTTGCAGGAAAGCTTCTGTATCTGTATCAGTGCCTTGGTTGTCCCAGTGTCCGACACGATGAAGCCGGTGGCATCCTTGCGCCTGTGGAAGGCCACCACTGCGTTGGCACTGATGGTGACCCTGGTGCCCATGAGCCTGGGAACGGAGTACGAGTACGTAGGGTGGAAGCCTGATGCGTTTGGTGGCGGGCGAGCCTACGACAAGCCTCCACAGTGCGTGCCCATCCCAGACGACCTGCGCCTGTGCCATGGTGTCGGCTACAACCAGATGCTGTTGCCCAACCTGCTTGAGCATGAGAGCATGGCCGAGGTGAGGCAGCAAGCGGGCAGCTGGGTGCCCCTGGTGCACAAGGCTTGCCATCCGGGAACGCGCATCTTCCTGTGCTCGCTGTTTGCACCTGTCTGCATGGATCGGCCCGTCTACCCCTGCCGCTGGCTGTGCGAGAGCGTACGCCAGGGCTGCCAACCCATCATGGAGGCGTTCGGGTTCCCGTGGCCCGAAATGCTCACCTGCGATAAGTTCCCTCAGGATGACGTGTGCATCAGCACACCCAACAACACCGAGACGTCCACGGAGAGCGGTGAGTTCAGACCTTAAAGATGACAATAGTGATCAAAAGTGGTCTTAGTATACAGCCCTGGGCGCCACTTTGCTCATACTGGAGCTCTGTGTCGATCCAAGATGTAGTTCCAACCCAAACCCGAGACACCTGATCCCAGAACACGAGGCTACCATTTGGATTTTGTGGGAAGGAAGACGTCCAAGAGAACGTCTAGAAAACAGGTTCCCAAACCTCGTGTGGCACATTTTACTGTTTCCTTTGCTCTAAGACACTCACTTGAACTAAAACGCAAGGACGGTCTGATAAGTAGCTGATTAGTTGAAGCAAAGGTACGCCAAATCCAGGGTTGGAAACCTGTGCTTTTAAAAGATCTTTACTAGGTTTTTTGCAGCAGTTTAAAGTAGTCCATTTGTGTCAGACAGAATTGGTATTGAAACTCTAAAGAAGCAGCAAGCAGTGCCCAGAAAGAAAGAAAGAAAGAAAGAAGAAGAAAAAATGCCCCCTGTTTGCTAGTGTCATTTCACCAGAATTCCAAAAATGTCTTTCAGTGTAATTTCCAGGATCTTCTGTGAGTCAGATAGAATGCATTTTGCCCAAATTAAACCCACACGCTGCCACTGCACGTATGCGAGCATGTTGTAGAGGGTGTATTCTTGCATTTAGTGTCACTCTCCCCACTTTCAACCATGTCACACCTTTTGCTGTGTGTCGGAAATCACGCTCGAGCTTGTTCTTAAAAGGCAGCGTGATGTTGTTTCAGGATCCGGCATCTGTTTGGGGCCACAGTTTACCCACCTTTTGTTACCTAAGATCTCTGTTATTCCTGCTGGCGCATGCTTTTCACCATTTCTTCTCGTGACACGCAATTAACTTACGTATAGCCACATCACACAAGCGAGCATGAAAAGATTCATATTCGAGTGCTTGTTTGCACCTGGTAACGATTGTCAGCGGGGTGTTAGCCGAGCTGGGATCTTGTCCAAGAAAAGCATTATGCTGATTCTTTTTTCCCATCTTTCGCAAGCGCTGCATGTTGTTAAACTCATTACTTTGTTATAAATAGTTTCCCATTGTTTGTTTGAAGAGTAAATTTTTCAAGAGGCAATTTTAGGAGCAGCCAAATCAATCACGGGGATGCAGGGCTACTCTTTGTTAAGCCCTGAGTGACCCAGAGGCTCCATTAGCATCACTTTTCATAAGGTAATGCAACAGGACAGGGCTCTCAGAGCAGCGTGGGGATGAGACGGCTGCTTTTCACTCAAATTACAGTATCTAAGCAAGGCGTTTTACATTTCCATGATTGGTAAGCCTCTAAAACATCTAAAGGAAAAAAAAAAAAAGTCTTGTGCAAGTGTCTGGAAGGAAAGTTTGTCCCAGAATGGCAATTTGCTTGTGTGTTTTAGTTGCTGGAAGTAGGCAGGGGTTCTATGGAAAGTCTAAGTTGAAGGAACAAGGGAGAACGAGGGAAAGTACAACCGGCTGATGTAACTGTCTCATAAATTTTGTGGGTATTTCCAAGCACTCACCGAGAAGGAGGAGGAATTTAAGAAAAAAATAAAAACAACAACAACAACAACAAAGCAAGCTGAAACAAATTCTACCAATTGCCCAAAAAAGCAGCGTCATATAAACAGCCTTTTTCTTTCAGAAATATTGCTTTCTGAAACTACAGTACTCAACCTCTAATGTCAGTTCCTGGATGTTTTTTTTTTTTTTAGCACTGTCCACGCCATGATACGCTAGACCTTAAATTTTCTCAAGGTTTAAGACTGACAGTGATTGTGAATAGTGTCAGTTCTGATTAAAAACTTACCCTTAGATTAAAAAGAAAGCTCGTAGTGCAGTATGACATTTAACACTGTCTTTTTGGTGGTTAATGTATTTTGTAAGGTCAAAATATAAAAAAAAAACCAAACAAACAAAACAAAAAAAATACACTGTATTCGTGTGTGAAAAGTAACCCACAGCAGGATGAAGGTTGTGCTCTGTTAAAACGGAAGTTGAAATATGAATAAAAGTTACAGTAGGAGTCTATGTTAGGTCAAGGGCATGGGTTTTTTAATGCACATCTGATTGTTGCGTTACCCAGACCGGTTTGGAGACCGGATAAATATATGGAACTCTTTCAAACAGACATTTATGGAAGCCTTGCGTGCTTTGGGGCTCCAGGAATAATCTGAGATCTACAGCCGGTGTGAATAGTTCATGGTCCTGGAAAATAAATACTACTTAGCACTTGATATGAGGGGGAAAAAAAACCGTGCTCTTGGCAGGAGAAGGAATAGATGCAAAATTGTTCACAAGGTTCAGATTGGACAGCTATTGAAATGTAGTCAAGCTTCTAATGGGAATGTAATTCTTGTAGGGGGGGGGGGAATCCCAGCAATGCGGAGAAAATCCGTTCGCCCTCTACGTTATTAGTGCTAATTTGTGTAAAAAAAAAAAAAAAAAAAGTCTTTTTTTTTTTTTTCCCTTTTCAAAACATTGTCTGTTGTCAAAAAGGTTTCACCCTGTGAGCATATCACATGGATTTGCTAGAAGAGCGTCTAATGATAAGAAACGTGACCGCACATACAGGCCAACGCAGATAACCGAAGCTACCCAAACAATCTTAACAGGCTTGACGGAGATAAGGAGCTGTAATCTCGGTCCTTTTTCCTTTTTTATTATTATTTTTTTACACTTTCCATGACCTCAGGAGGCCTCTTCAGCTTAATGTTTCTAATAAGTACAGTTGGCCTGGGGTCTTCAGGGCCTTGTCTTGAACCTCTGCCCCTTTCACAGTAAACCGATGAACAGCTGTTGACATACATGTGTAAATGATGTGGTTTTAGGTTTGTCTACTCCTAATTAGCATGACAGAGAGATGGAGAGAACTGGGGAGGAAAGCAGGATTAGTGGGATTTTCGTGCTTAAAATCCATCCTTTTTTATTTTTTTTTTTTAGAATTTAAATGCGTAGGGAAAAAAAGACATGGGGGGAGTAAAGATCTGGTGCCAGATAAAGCTGGATCGACACTGAGTTCCTGCGTTGTGATTTGACAAGTGGATCACAGGCAACATGACAGTCTGAATTTCCTTAACATTTCCCTTCAGTCACAAGACAGTAAAGTTCGTCCCCGCTGTTTACGCTCATACGCAAACTTTCCGAACACTCAGAAGGACGTAAATGAGAGGCTTAAGGAAACGAAGGAGAAAGACATTTGGTTTCTATTACCGTGGCCACGATACTGATTGGGTATCCCTGTGCAGCATATTGGCCCTGACATTGTGCCTTGCTTTCTGTCTTAGGTTACTCGCCAGTCTGCCCACCATGCGACAACGAAATGAGATCCGATGCTATTTACGAGCACATATGTGCCAGCGAGTTTGGTAAGTGCTTCGAAACACTCCTCTCTCTCTCTCTCTCTCTCTCTCTCTCACACACACACACACACACACACAAACACATTTTGCGGTGAAAACTGAGATTCCATGTTCAAGATGGCCAAAAATGTTATGTTCCTGCTGGACACCGAGCCAAAAACATTTTCAGTGCAGTGCATTCCCAAATCCTGTTATTAGTCGTAAGTAAAGTGGTAAGTACTTCAATCCACAAAATACATGAACCATTTGCTGCCTCACCGTATGCTTATTCTTAATATACAGGACCGAGGAAGCCGACTGTAGAACTGCTTTCTTTTGTGTGCTTCTCTATTTCACAATCTCTTCTATAATTGTGAAATTTGCATAAATGACTCCATAATGACCTTAGAGGGCTAATCAATTGCCTGACCAGTGCATGTTTAGTCACAATAAAGTTTCCTTCCTTCTTTTCCTTCACTGGACGAGACAAAGCTTCACTTAGTTTTCACTGATTCAACTTTCTTTTACTAGGTGAGGTTTAATTAGTCGTCAATGTGGAAAGAAAACGGTACATACAGTTGTTCAGGCTTTGGTAACGCTTACATAAGTACCGCAGCGTACTAGATCCGTGCCTCGTCCCACCATTTCCTATCAACAGTGCAGGATATTGATCGGTACCCATCGATTTCACCACTTTTTAAGTATACGTATACAGTATATTTCTAAAGCCCTTTAGCACATGCGTGTTTTTACGAAAAAACGTCACTGCTGTTTTCAGGGCTTAAAATAACAGCTGCAGGGTTTTTGTTTTTTTTTTGTTTTGTTTTTTTTAACCCTTGTAAATCCGTGTCACAGTTTGGATGACCCTTTTAGAGACCACTACTCTGTGACTAATGAATTGAAGTAATTCACACAGGTTTAAAAGCCTTTATTTGCCCACTACTCAGAGCTGTAAATCGGGATGTTTGTTTTCCTGTCTGGTCCAGTGGACGTGACGACAGCACCAGAGCTGACCCCTGTACAGGGGTCAGATCCGATTTAGCTTGATATTTATCCATCAAATGAGTGTAGTATGGTAAATTGCAGTTGCACAGTTTCTGAGGAACGGTGCAGGTGAATAATTCATCACACTCCATATGTAGCATGAGATTTATTTATTTATTTATTTATTTTTCCTCTAGTTGCGTTACTTTGATTTTTACACTCTGTTTTACACTTTTTCCTGCCAAGGTTTTGCTAACATGTGCACAGGCTTAGACATCCAGACTTTCTGCATTAGCATTCGCAACAGCCCTCCAAGTTTCTAAGGAAATAATATAAAAAATAAAAACTCAAAAGAACCGATCGCTTGCACACTCTGGGGCCACTATTTCATCTAGTCCTCTGGGTCGCAATTGACAGACAATGTTTGGACTTATGGTTTTGATTTTTTGCTAAGTATCTGAGTTAATCCACACAGTCTGAGGGATGGCCACTGACCATAGCTGCTAAAACAGCCCATTACGCCTGCCATTAGGACCATTCCCAGCAGGAGTTGCTTCAACAAAAGGAGGGTGCTGTGCCAAGCGCTTCCTGCTCTCCTCCCAAGAGGAAAACAAATGCTGGTTTTGGTTTGCCTCTTAGAAAACCATAAAGCCTCATTCAGACAGGGATTCGAAGAGGCTAAGCCATCTTTGGTGAGTTGCCATCTTTCCTCTGGACAGCTTTGTGTAAACCAAGCCTACTGGCAACCCCCTCTGTGACCTCTGGGTTGAGCTCTAAAGCCAGCTATTGTCAGGGAGAGAAAGCGAGTGTTTTGTCAGGGTTCTCATTCATGATGAATTGTCATCACTGACCTGTCACCTGGTTTGTATTAAAATGTTTTTGTTAACAAGGCAGAAGAGTTGCATGCTCTGCGCCAACCCACCGGACCTGGTTAAACAGTGGTGAGAACAGTTTTGTCTAGTATGGCTTTGGCCATATATTCAATTAGTTCCTCCACCCACATGTTGATTACTAAATGCGAATCTTCCAAAATGCCCCTTTGTTGTTTGTTGTGCAGTTGACATTTTGCCAGTGTACTAGTAAGAACCTCAGCTAACCCTGTGGTTAAGCAAAGACATTACCCCATACAAAGCTTCACGCAAGAGATGACTGGCAGACATTTTCCAACACCATGCGAGATAACGAAAACCCACCAGGTCCTCTTAGAGCGTTTGTTCTTGACAAACTGGCCAGACCCACTTACAGACACTTTGCTAATAAACAGCAATGGTTTTATGGGGAATGCTGTTCGTGTCCAGGCCTGGCTTTTATGATCCCCCTTCCTAACCAAACCTCATGGCCTTCCACCGAGCACTTCTCTTCTCACACTTGTGTTGGCTGTGCCTTCCGCGGTGCATGGCGCAGGTTCAGTTTTCGAGCAGTAAAAGCGTTCAGCTTGGCCATACACTTTGGATTCCGCGCACATTTACGCATCTGAGACCGTGAAGGAAGCTGTGTTCGGGACTGTTTTCATCCCCGACGTCCCCTGCTGGGTTTATAACAGTATCTGATCCGGCTGCAAGTCTGCCTCTTGTCTCGCGACAATACAGAATGCCAAGTCACGGAACGGAGACGGTGCTTAAAAGCGAAATCTCTGGAAGCGTTTATGGGTACAATATAGGGTTGTCCTGCTCTTGAAGACCGACCAGAGTTCAGTCCCAGAGTCCACTCCTTTGTCCAATTCTCCCAGACACTCCTTGGAGAGTTCAGTTCTTAATCTCAAAGGCCTCATGCATCTAACCACAATCTACCAAACCATCCAAATATTAGTCAGGTGGGCTAGATATTCCAGAAGGATGACTTGGAAACATGTAGGAATCAAGTCATTCTTCATTCGAAGCATTCTTCCATTTCTGTGCTACTTATCAGTGCTTTCCTTGTTTACTTTGTAAATGATGTGCTACGAATCTAGAGGTCGCCAGCTGCTGGACGGAAAGTTGAGCTAAGAAGTATTTCGTTTCTTGATATATATCAAGGAGACTGTACTTATTTTTAGGGGTGACAAACAATGTTTGGACAGAGATAAGAGTTCGACGTCGCTTTTTAATAGTGTCCAATTTAGTTATAAATGCTTATAAGGCTTATCAGGAAAATGATTGAGTGATTAGGAACGTTATGTATGTTCAGTTACATAATATTGTAATGGGGCTCTTAAGCAATCTTTGGTATGCTTTACTTGTCAGGGGTGGACAAATCACACAATTCATTAGCAATCCCAATGGGAGGGGCATGTTTATGTGTACAGTATAGTTTATGTAGTTTATCTCTCTTGGTAATGTATCTAGTGAGCAAGCATTATGTTTGCATCTTTGCCAAATAGGCAGAAAGTGTTCTTCAAAGCAATGCAGGGTTCACGTTTTGCCCCAAAAGGATTCGCAATGTATTTGAGCTAGCGTCTTCATTTTTCATCGGTGAAGTGTTTTTATATGTGAGATGACTGTGTCTTGTGTTAGTAATATAGAGTTCTATAACATTGATTTTTGCGCAGCACTATACTGTATTTTGCTCAATTTTGTCTCTGTCGATAATGGAAACGTTGTCTAGCATCTGTTCAAGCTCATTAATATGCCTGGTAAAAATAGTCCCTGCTAACAGCCAGGCTCATGTGCACATTGTAGTTTTGTTTCAAGAACCAAGGATATCGCACTTGATTGCTATGAAGCATTAATCTGTCGTTTTGGTCTTTGTTCAGTAGTCCATTGCACTTGTTGAGCTCGAACTCTGTTAACTTTGTTGTATTAGAAGCAGTGGTCAGGAACAGTTTGGTATTATGGTATTAGCACACTAAGCGCTGTATTTCAATTGTGGCTTTGCAGCTTAGTGCACTGCGACTATGCGGATTACGGTTACAAATGCCACAGGGTGCATAGAGAGTTCACCCAAGAGTTCAGGCAGAATTTAAACCCCAGAAAGGTGGACTTTCCTGACTTGAGAACTCCTAAGCCCGACCAGTGCTTTTATTCCATTAAGCTCTTTCAGAAAGCCTGTTTATGGAGCCGAGACTACAGATCAATCCCTTAATCCTTTCCATGTGCAAAGTTAATTCCTGAACACTGGACCGTGCTCCTCTGCAGTGTTAATTTGGTATGAGCTGAAGAATCTGTAGTACTGTCTGATACATTGAAATAGTCAAACATCTTCTGAATGTGATGCACCACTTTCAGCACTCACAGTTTCCTCCAGAAAACATGCCAGTAGGTGGATTGATGACTCTAAATTATTAGGGTTGCACCGATACCGATACCAGTATCGGGTATCGGGCCGATACTTTGCTAAGATACTCGTAGTCGTCGATAAAGTGCCGATACCATGAACCGATACTCCTATTTCACTGATCGCTCTACTAGGCAGGTGTGATTTGTTGTCCTACCTGACTTCAATCGCTAGGGGGTGACAATGAGCCGGAAAGTTAACGGAGATGCGATCAACAAGTTAGCGTGACTCAACACCATGGAGCCGAGCTGTGTGCT
>JAQMCW010000014.1:1388203-1401592 GCA_030068335.1 Chrysichthys cranchii | reverse complement strand
TATATCCCTAATGAGCAAGCCTGTGGCGACGGTGGCAAGGAAAAACTCCCTGAGAACACAAGAGGAAGAAACCTTGAGAGGAACCAGACTCAAATCAGAACCCATCCTCATTTGGGTGACACTGGATAGTACCATTACAACTAATGTAATTTTATAGCCATGTGTTATACAGACAGAAAAGTACAGTTGTGTAGCACTTGTAAGACGGACTATAGTTTTAGCATAATGTCTGTTCTGTTTCAACTGATTACTGATGGAAAATCAGTAAAAAACAAATACATAAATAAATAATTCAGGAACGCCACAGCCAATTCAGGCACATGACAACAAATTAAGAAACAAAGTCGGCGAGTTCGGAGATATGTCGGCAAATTCGGAAACACGACGGCAAGTTCGGGAACTTACAAAGCAAATTCCGAACCAAGAGAGTGCATTTGTAACGTGGCAGCGAATTTGAAAACCCAGCAGCAAATTCAGAAAATAAAAACCAACAATAAGATCAGAAAAAAAAAAAAAAGACAGCAGATTTGGAAACAAGACAACCAATTCAGGGACGAGACAGCAAATTTGGAAACACGATGGCGAATTTGGAAACGTGGCAGCAGACTCAGAAATGTGACAGCAAATTTGGAAACGCAGCAACACCCTGAGAAAAACAACACCATATATGGAAGCACGACAGCAAATTCAGAAAAAAAAGAGCAAATTTGAAAACACGACAGAAAATACCACAGGAACGTCCACACCAGTCTGAGAGCTGATGAAATAAAGGAGGGTTGAAGGATGTTTACGTTATGAGAAATTATGAGCTAAAATGATTCTTATGATGCTTTCGTATCAAGGGTATTCGTATGACACTCGTATTTTTTTATATATTCCATAAAGTTTATATGAGGTTGTGAATGCTACAAAGCCTCCTAAAGGAATCTGAGTTATTCCATACATTTCTCTTTACCATAATAATAAAAAACTTCAAAAAACGCATTCATTTTGTTAGACGACTCCATTTTGATAGACCTACTCCGTGTCCAGTTAGCCATGAGCATGTGATGGTAAATAGGAGCCTCTGTCTTCTGTATGGTGTTAATCTTTCCAAATTTCCTGTTGTTACACTTGACTGACACTAAGGTCTAACGATAGGCTTTTCCTGTAGCCAGTTTTCAAGCATGAGAGGATATCTCATTATCTTATTACTAACTGCTTCTTCAACCAAAACTTCGGAAACTGTAAACATTTTTCAATCCAGTGAGTATATTTTCCAAAATGGAGCCACGTGGTCTAACTGTTAATCTTGGCTCTAAATGAGTTTGAGGAAAATCCATATTTTTCATATCAACACATTATCTTCTTTCCTTCAAACAAAGTCAATCCAACAAGTCATGTCTGGAGTCTAAATAACGTTTCTTAGGTTTGTATTGGTGCTAGGTTGCTAACAGGAAACAGAAGCTGTTTCAAAAAATCACGTAAAGCTCAAAGGCAAAGCCCGACATGTAATTTAAAAAACAAAACAAAAAAAAAAAGTTATAAAAAGTGCCAGTGTTGGCGCCTTGCTGTGCTAAACAAGAAATAAAACCTGGAAACCGCAGTTTCCAGGAAAACAGTTAATTTCAGGGTGATAAAAGTAACTCGGCTTCGTGTTGTGCCATATCACGCCACCTCATCACTGATTATTTTCCACAGAGGAAAAATATCGAAGCCAAATCTGGTCGCCAAGCTACAGAATCATGATTAGCAATGACAAATTGTAGCGCCGTTTAGATCGAATGAATTGTGGCCAGAGTTTAATCATCTCGTCCCCGTGCTAGTGTCAGGGTGTCCTGAGTTTCATCACGCCACATTGTTTTTGTTAACAAGGCTTGTCGGGAGAAGCGACAGTTATCTACATCAAACACGTGTCGCTAGATTGACCCCATTTGAGCCTCGTAGCCAAATAATGTATTCCGCACACATGTCCAAATGGTGTTGAAAGGTCAATCGTGTTACTTCAGACGGAAAGCATGGCTGTTAATGGCTGTTGTGTGATACCATAATAAGGATTAAGCATGGAATAAACACATTTTCTGCATACGATGATCTGTATGTCATTATTGTGGGTTATCGGGTCTTTTTTTCCTTCTTCTGCACCCTGAGTCACAGCTTGGGCTCCTTGACCAGCTCGTCACACTGTGATCTTAACGAGTGAGTCAACGGCTTTCGGAAATACAGTTGGCAGAGCGTGTAATCGGCCCGAATGCACGTTGGTGCATCTCAGGACATGCGTCTGTGGGAAGGTTGGAGTGCTCAGTAATGCAGGAAAGCACACAATGCACTTTGTTTGCATTTAATTACTGACTGCAATGAGGGTATAAACCTTACAAATCGGTTATTGTTATTATTTTATTCTGATGTGAATTAGCCCTGCGTAGTGAGAATGCAGTGTCCTAATTTAGATAAGCACAACCAGGCGGTTAAGGAAGCCGTAAAAGCGCTATGTTTTTTTTTTGCACATTCATTTAAACAAACGTGATCTTTCTTTTTCACAACCCTCATATCTGACTGTTCATTTCGTACAAACCTCCAACTCGTGAGTTTTTAGTTGATGCACGCCTCCAGTTCCAACTACATGCCCTGTGAACCTAAAAATACATGACCCGATCGTTCCAAATAATGTATTCATATTCACTGACATCCTTACTATATGCATGCAATCAGTTATGGTAGACCTTTAAACATGAATGGTATAACTGCTAAAAACGCCATCATTTGACAATTCGCTGAAGAAAGTAACGGAGTTCGAGTACTTTTCTGCTTCTATTTAAAGCGAAACACGCACGAGGATCGTAGTCCTTTGTGAAAAGGTTTGGAAAAGTTAAAAACGCAAATCTTGTCAACGCACAGAGCGGTGCCAGAAATGGAAACATCTGATGTGTGATATCTAGAGGTTTCCACATGCAAATGACTGCGAAGAAAGACGGCGAGAAATTCGCCTCGGCGTTATCAGCCTCAGATCTAGAAGCAAAGATATGTACAAATAATCCTTCTTTGCACCTTAAAGCATCACATCTTCCTTCTCATCGTTATCACCACCATCATTATCTCACCACATCTGAGTGTGAACTTGATTTTAGAGGATAAGGCATTTTTACTCTTCCTGGCTTCATGCCAGAGGTGGGGGGGAAAAAGAGAACGATCGTGGCATCTTGT
Organism: Chrysichthys cranchii; assembly: GCA_030068335.1. Lineage (NCBI taxonomy): Eukaryota > Metazoa > Chordata > Actinopteri > Siluriformes > Claroteidae > Chrysichthys > Chrysichthys cranchii. Next base: position 1,398,409 of record JAQMCW010000014.1, on the reverse strand, counting down.
CCTCTATCAAAAACCTTAATTGGGCTTGCAAAAGACTGACAACCTGCCCATAAACCCTTCACAGATGATGCCTCTTTCTGTCCTGTTAATTCATTAAAAGCAGCAAGCAGCCTTTCAACAACACTCAAGTGAATACATAAGCTGAATGATGGCGCATTTACATGGAATAAACACAAGCTGCATTGCTGGTACAATCATATCACAGTATGTGAAACAGTGTCATGTTAAGCAAGCCACCACAACTAATATGGATTTAATAATGTACAAGCTTACAAACATCCGCAGAGATCACCTAAACAAGCATATTGTGGAGCTCTCAGGGTTATTGGGGTGCCAAAACATATGCACTAAAGAAATGCCCAAAGGTGATAGGGTGGGCACTGGTATGAGTTGCTGTATAATATCTCTAAAATTAGTTCCATATGTTACAGTAACAGGAACCATTCATAGATAGATATTCCAATATTACAAAGAAATCAGTTCTATTTATTATTATGTTAGCTAATTATTTGTTTGTTTGTTTTTCACTAACATTAGCTGTGTAGCTTGCCTCTGGTTTTTTTTATATTTAACATTAATTAGCTAGCTAGCATGTTTTTTCCCTCCGTCTAACATTATCTAGTTGCTTAATTTCAGTTTTTCTCTATCGTTAGCTAGTTAGCTTGTTTTTGAGTTTTCTCTAACATTAGCTAGCTTGGTTGTGTTTTGGGTTTTCTCTAACATTAGCCAGATAGCATGGTTTCAGGTTTTACATACAATATATTACATTAGCTATGTAGATTGTTTTTATTTTTTGTTTAACATAGCCAGCTAGATTTTGTTAATATTAGCTATCTAACTTGGTTTTCGGGAATTTTTCTAGCATTAGCTGGCTAGCTTGTTTGAGCTTTTCTTCTTATATTAGCTACTAGCTTGGTTTAAGGTTTTTTTTTTTTATCTAACATTACTTAAGTAGCTTTGTGGGGCATATCTGGAACCCTAATAGCTGTTGTGTAAATCGGTTAAGCACTTCAACACACCATCACTTGGACCTCCTGTATCAAAAGGACTCAATTCAGAGCTCTCAAGCTGTGGGGACTTTAAGAGCAACCACAACCACCATTTATCACATTTGCCTTGGCCTTCTTTTGACCTTCATTATGTATTAGACTGCATTAGCAACGACTGCCTGTTCTCTGACCCGTGTCCTGGACTATGTCTGTGATGTATTCACATCCTACTCGCTCAGACTGCACTTCGATACAGCTAATGGAAAAATTATTAATAATGTGGACTGTAGTGTACAGCTCATTGAAGTGTCAGATATAATGAACACGGTGAGGAGATATGAGATATAAAGTGATATATGTACACACGATGTACGGCAAACAGAGGTCGACCTCGATTTCTTGCAAATTAGCGTGAAATACAGCTTCCCCCACTATGTACTTGATGTGCTTGATAAGCTTTTAATATTTAGCTCAGTGCTGGACAATTTTAAGACCAGTGTAGTCACATGGTCCGCCAGAACTGCCATGCGTGAAATCGTTTTTATAGATCGCAGACCAGTATCCGAGTGCGGTAGGATAACTGTGCCTCTGCTGAACAGATGGCTAATAAAGCCGTTTTGTGCAGACACGACTTAAATATGCAATTACTGTAAATACCTGAGTGATGAATTAAGCCTTAATGGAACAGTCTGTCAAACATTTTAAAAGTGACTATCAATAGATTTGACATTTCCTAGCTTATTTTTCTCTTAATTGGGATTTCATGGATTATTACCCCTCCAAGATAATCCACCCCAGCATGAGGTGTCTGGAACATGGAAGGAAGTTTCATACAAGCACCACCATTCTGGAGAGATTATTAACTAAGACAACCAGGCTCTTGTAGAATGATGTAAGTTTTAGATCATATGGAAGCAAGTGAGGAGCTGATGGCTCATTGCAAAGAGGTGGTGAGGACTCGTAGTGGCCTCTTTACAGACTATTAAAGGCTGTATGGAGATGAAAGACAGATCAGATAATACAGTACAGTCATTTGGCAGACGCCTTTATCCAGAGCAACTTACATTTTTTTTCTCATTTATACAACTGAGCATTTTTTTTTTTTGAGGTTAAGGACCCAACAGCGGCAGCTTGGAGATGCTTGGATTTGAACTCCCACCCCCTGAGCTACCCCCTGCCCCAATAATAATATAATCGTGAATATTCAACTGCATTGGGCCCAGAGTGGACCCCTTTGAATTTGAACAGCTGCACCCTCTGCCCCCAACTCACTCCACTACTTTTGAAAGACGATGTGGAGTTTTTGATTATGTAGTGATATGGATGTACATCGTTGAACAAGAATACAAGGGAGGAAGTCTGACCCAGTGAGAAGAGCCTAAAAAATCTTTTTGAACACCTTCAGATCTTACTCTATTACATAACCCATACAATCCATATAGAATTATATAACCATAACATGCAATGAAGTCATATTAGAATCCTTTATTTTAACGTGTGCCAGTATATCAGGTCATAACCCCTGCTTTCACCAAAAACCCCATCTCCATTTAACAATCACACCTTCTTGCTGCTCTCGCTTCATCGCAAACTGATGAAACTCACACCTGTAACTCATCTCATGTAATCAGTCTGTGTGTATACAACTCTGTCGCAGAAACACATTGCTAAATCTCGTTTGCATTTCTTCATGCGTTACCTTACTAAGCTTTCCTCATGTGGCCCTCTTGCTTGTTTACACCAGCGTGTGAACCTTAATTCATCTTCCATTTTGTTGCGCTTCAGCGTTTGTGTTTTTGATATTGAGTTTCTCAATCATTATGACCTTCTGTCAGGCTTTTGGAATTTCTCTTGGGATTCTTTGCTTGATTCTTGAACCATCCTTTTCCATAGGTCATCCATTATACTTAAAAAAAAAAAAGAAAAGAAAAAAAAGCAGCGTACATTTTAGTCCTATAATGTTCATTTCAACCTGTTACCTTGAACTCATCCACCCCTTTGAAATATGTGGAATGTTCCATAAGTCACATGTCCAACCATTTAAATTTCCTGAAGGGTATGGGGAAAATTAAAACTATTTTCTATATTGTTTAATTTAGGGTGGCATGGTGGCTAGCGCTGTCCTCACAGCAAAAACGTCCTGGGATTGATCCCTGAGTCAACCTGGGCGTCTTTCTGTGTGTAGTTTGCATGTTCTCCCCGTGTCTGCATGGGTTTCCTCTGGGTACTCAAATTTCCTCCCAAAGTCCAAAGGCATTCATATTAGGTGGATTGACTACACTAAAATGCCCATAGGTGTGAATGTGAGTGTGAATGGTTGTATATCTCCATGTGTTAACCCGTGCGGTGGACTGGCAACCTGTCCAGAGTGTACCCCGCTTCTCACTCAATTTCATCTGAGATTAGCTCCAGCCCTCCCCGTGACCCTGAATAGGATAAAGTGGCATGGGAACTGATGGATGGATGGATTGATGGATGGATTATTTACTTTATTTTCAAAAATACTGAAATACTGGCAGATGAGGTTTCTTTATAACTACAACCATGTTTATTCTAGGTTGAAATTAAATCATTAAAAATGTAAAGCACGTGTTATGTATTTGCTAATTCTCGGCTAAAACTCCCACTAGTTTCAAGTCTGTTACTAATTTAAGAGCAAGATGCACAATAACCAACCAAGTTACACACTTACAACTTTAGAAAAGCTTTCCCTTAATTTTGTCCCTCTACAATCCAGTTAAATGCCACAGTAAAATTAGTGGACCTAAATATGGACATGGACAAATCATGCAAATCGTGCACAAGGCAAAGCAGCAGATAAGTAAACAGATCGATATTGAATTAGCGAATGAAGGATGGCGGGCCTAAATCTTTTTCCGAGTCTTTCCACACAGTCTTTTATAGGACTGAGGTGTCTGGTGGGTGTGAAAGGTTGGATAGCTCAGAAGCAAAAACTAATTCTTATACATGACTGGAGAAAGCCAAAGCAAAGGTAAGGAAAGTAATTTAAAAAAAGTCAACAAATGTTAACACAAAATGCTCGCAGGTTTATTTAAGTTAGCTATGTTTGGAAGAGCTCCAGGGTTCCTAGTTCGGCCCTGAGCTTGGCTTAGTGCCTGTGTGCAGTTTCGCATTGGGCTTCCTCTGGGTTCTCCAGTTTTCTCGCACATTTGAAAACATGCCAAATTGCACATAGAAACCATAGAATAACATTAAGGACATAGATTAAACAGCTATCGCAAACCGTCAGACTGAGGAACATAGCTTGTAATTTAAAGGTATGAACATGGACAGACTGAAAGCACACAGGCATGTGCAATGCTGCATGATGTCAGTCTAGCTGAAGGGAGCTTTTAGACAGTTCCTAATGAGCTGGAAATAAGATGCAGGTGTTTGTACTCTGGTGAACTGGAGCACTGGGAGCAGGAGCTGCTGAGTGGGTGGCTGTAACAGGGGCATGATTTGAGTTTGCGTTCATTACGTTTGCATACAATGCACAACACATATACGGATATTTTTATGAAAGAATTTTGGCGTCCTCTCCATGCTGTCAGCGGTGTCATGCCTGCTGATATCAGGTTGCAATTTTTTTTTTTTTGTAATTTCATATTTCATAACGTTTTTTAAATTGAATGTCACTTTGTTTCACTATTACACCCCTTTGGGAATTTCTATAACAATAAGATCCACAATGTACTGCTCCTGAGTTCATGGCTTCTCAAACCTGAGTGAGCTAGCATCCAGTAGGGTAATTACCAAGACTGCTTTTCTCCATTTCTTTAACATGCAATACGCAACTTTTAACACATAATCTGTAATCTTTACAGCTGTTATTTTTCTTCTTCTTCTTCATCCTTGCATAAGTCCTGCACCGTGCGGGGTCCGTTGAAGTAGCCCAAGCGATCCGCAAATTGAAGAATAACAAAGCAGCAGGAAGTGACCAACTGCCAGTTGAGCTACTGAAGTTTGCCATCCAACCGGTCAGTCGTGCTCTGCACAGCCTTTTCGTTCGCATCTGGTGCACATGCCGTGTCCCCGCAGAATGGAAAACTGGGATTGTTGTTACACTATATAAAGTAAAAGGCACTTGCGACGAGTGTAGCAACTACCAACCTATCACTCTGTTTTCAGTACCAGGCAAGGTATTTGCACACGTACTTCTTGCGCGAATCCAGCCGCTACTACGTTCACGACAACATCCAGAAGAGTCCGGCTTCACCTCTGGCAGGCCAACTATGGACGCGGTGTTGGCTCTGCGGCTGCTGTCGGAGCTGCATCGAGAGTTCAGCCGACCATTGTACGGTGCATATGTGGACATCAAAGCAGCATTCGACCGCGGGGTCCCGGATGGTATCACCAAACTGATAACAGATCTACACAAGGGCACTGGCACGCAGGTACATGTGGGAAATACCTTGTTGGATAAATTCATAACCACATCTGGGGTCCGACAAGCATGCGTGTTAGTGCCGTCCCTGTTCGCCATTGCAATCGATTGGATCCTAGGAGAAGTGAGTAATAACACGGACATTAACATTGGTCCTCGCCGTTTCACCAACCTGGCGTACGCGGATGCCGCTGTGATGTTTTTCGAGAAACTGGACCTGGTAGCAGATGCCCTCCGTACTCTCAGCAAACAGGCACTCCACTTCGGGTTAAACGTCTCCTTGCCAAAAACTAAAATACAGAATATTGGAAGCGGTACACCGGTATCACCACTGACCGTCGACGGACAACCAGTCGAAGCAGTGTCGCAGTTCCTCTACTCGGGATGCATCCAGAACTTGAATGGCTACAGCAAATCAGATATTCAGAGAAGGATAGGACTCGCGTCGAGCGCTATGGGATCCTTGCGACACGTGTGGACTGCAAGCGCGTTGTCAAGAACAATAAAGATTTCTCTCTATCGGTCACTTGTGCTGTCAATTTTGCTGTACGGCGCAGAGACATGGACGTTGCTGTCAGCTGATATGTCAACAGCAACTCCTCAGTATCCGCTGGTGGCATTTCATTAGCAACCAATCGGTGCATGAAACTTCCGGATTACCAACAATCACAGACATCCTGGACATGCGACGAGCTTCACTGTTTGGACATATTGCCCGTATGGAAGACATGGTGCCAGCACATAGGTCATTAAAGAGAGCCGTTGAAAATTCGATAGGCATTCGACTGGATACTGCATGGAGGCGACTTCCTGGTCGTCCCTGTAAGGGTTGGCTCGATCAGCTAACCTTCAGAGGTGGCCCAACCACACAGCAACTTTGGTCGGAAGCCCTCGTTAGAGGACATGAAGTGACGCGACATTCGAACGACTACATGATCAGATGATGATGGTGCAGGGTCAGGTGTCTTCACAAGCCACCTCAGCATTGTGTCATCTGATGTGACCATGGAATACCCCAACCGTCGTGTCACTTCACCTGTTGTCGCAATTTAGGGCAGCCAATCCACCCAACGTGCATGTCTTTGGTCTGTGGGAGGAAATCGGAGTACCCGGAGGAAACCAACACGGACACGGGGAGAACATGCAAACTCCACACAGAAAGGCACCCGTGTTGAACCCGGGGCTTGAACCCAGGACCTTCTTGCTGTGAGGCGACAGTGCTAACCACTCAGTCACCGTGCCGCCCGATCTTTACAGCTCTTATTAAAACTTCAAAATTTCCTCTGCCCACTGTAGCCTCAGATTCCTGTTCTTGGTTGACAGCCATAGAATCCCATGTGTTCCTCTTCCTGTTGTAGCCCCTCCACCGCAAGGTTCTGAGTTCTTGTGTTCTGATATGCTTTTCTGCTCACCACGGTTGCAATGAGTGGGTATCTAAGCTAACGTAGCCATTCTCCTAAGATCAGTACATTTAAAAAAATAAAAAATAAAAACCTGGCAGCTAGGGTTGCCAGTAAACTAGTATACAATTGGCAGTGAACATCAATAAAGCATATATACAGTAAATACCTTATTGCTATATAAAACATTTGGCTGATGCTGGATATAGTTGAGCTAAAAGTTTAGGGTATTGTGTAACTCATGCTAACTCTGGGATTTAAGCACACAACCTTCTGAGCCATAGTCAACACCTTCCCCATTAAGCCACTACAACAATGCTGGAACCAGCATGCACTGATTCTACTCAGAAGCAGCTCCACTGAGAGATTGTATTAAATCAACGCAAGTTGGTTGTATAAGTTGTGGTGGTTCAGCGGTTTAGGCTTTGTGTTGTAGGTAAGCTGGTCAGATGTTCAAATCCCAGCGCTGTCAGACTAACTTGAGAGGCTCCTTGAGCAAGATTCGTCAGCTCAGTTGTTTCCTGCATCAAGCAAATGTGAGGTATCGGTTTAAGCCACATAACATGCAACAGTAGTTTACAGTCTTTTGTTGTAAATTGTATTGTAAGTGTACAGTATTTTACTGGTGACCCAAGAGTGCATGTGAAATCCTCAAACCAGCCTGTCTAACACATTAACAACCATGCCAGGGTCAAAGTCCCTGAGATCCCACTGTGCCCGCTTCTGATGTGTGATGTGAACATTAATTGAACTGAAATTTGCATGTTTTTATTCTTTGCACTCTGGTTATCTGTATGGCTGACTGGATAATTGCATAGAGGTTTTAGAGGTGTTCCTGATAAAGTGTCACTTAAATCAGTTTCAGTTCATGCTTGAAACACTACAAAATGTTTAACATTCAGTTCATACCATGTTTAACCCTGAGCCCCAGACCCAGCTGTTGATGTAACGCATCACCAAGTCCTGAGACGTGAGATTCTCACATCTGTCATGTGAAATTAATATTCGTACAGGATTAATAATTCATATGGGTATATATTGATATTCATTGCATCTGGATCAGATTGCGCATCATATGGGATTGTACGGGTTAATTATTTACACGCAGTTCAATTATGTATGCTCTCAGATTCACATGGATGTCGACGCACTACAAAAAAACTAGACGTCTACCTCTGGAGCGGTGATGCTCGGGCTTTGTGTGGCATCACAGCTGCTGCAGATATAGCCGGGATTAAATGAGAAAATATTGCTGTAGTATTTCCCCGGGGGGTGACAAGCCAGTCGTCCTCTATCTGTCTTTTATTCCTTCTTTTTCTGTATGAAGTGAGAGAGATAGATGAACGCCTCAGGAGCGAGCTGTCATATTATTGGGTAACCTTGACATGTGTGTGTGTGTGTGTGTGTGTGTGTGTGTGTGTGTGTGTTTGTGTGTTAGAAAATTTTGATCTTGTGGAGACATTTGGCAGGTCCCCAAAAGGTTAAAAAAAAAAAACACACTGCTTTTAATAAAAATAAATAAATAAATAAAAATAGTCTTCCTTTTGATTACTGATCTTGAGGCACCTCATTAATTGGCTACATTAATAATTACATCAGTGGAAGGTCGTCATAGACATAACAAATGTGTGTGGGGACACAATGTTCCCGCGGTTTGATATAAGTTTGTTATTTTTACATTGTGGGGACATTTTTCCTGTCACCACAACGGAAAACTCACTCACTCACTCACTAATCTTCTGCCGCTTAATCCTGTTCAGGGTCGCGGGGGAAGCTGGACGCAGTCCCAGCAGACTTCGGGCGAGAGGCGGGATACGCCCTGGGCAGGTCACCAATCCACTGCAGGGTGATACACAGAAACAGACAACCATTCACACTCACATTCACATTCACACCTAGGGGCAATTTAGAGCAGCCAATTAGCCCAATCCCCTCTGTGCATGTCTTTGGACTGTAGGAGGAAACCGGAGTACCCAGAGGAAACCCACATGCGCACAGAGAGAACATGCAAACTCCACACAGAAAGGCGCCCAGGTCGACGCTGGGGATCGAACCCAGGACCTTCTTGCTATGAGGCGACAGTGCTAACCACCACACCACCGCGCTACCCCTAGGGAAGCCTTAATTTTACAAATATCTATGAAAACAATCAAAAAACTGGTTGGGTAAGAGTTAGGGTTGTCATAGTTAGTGTTAGAGTTATGCCTATAGAAATGAATTGGAATGTGTGTGCGTGTGTGTGTGTACACGTCTTTTGTTCTTTGTGGGGACCAAAGTAGACCAAATGTATGACAAACATGTCTGTGTTTGTCTGCGTGTGTCTTTATTTCTTCATGACTACCAGAAAGGCCCAAATGTCCTCACAATCCCTAGGTCCTTACAAAATATTGCGTTTTTACACACAGCCCTCAGAAGAATACTTTAACAAATGTGTGTTTGTGTATGTGTGTGTGTCTGTGCACTCGAGTGTGCAGCCCTGCGCAGCAGGCGTGAAGCGGAACACGACGCCTCAAGCTTCAGGATGGTGGTCTCTGGTCCGGATGTTCTCTCCTCTCTCCGGTTATTCCCGACGGGATGAGGTTTGTGTTCCGCCTCATCTCCCTCTGTCCGTCTGCACCTCCTTCTCGTGAAGGAAATCCTTCATGCGTCATTTACACTACATAACACCGCACTGACACCCGACTCGAGATAATAGACTCCCTCCGTTCGGGCTACGACGTAAGCGTTCAGTAACGTATACGGAAAGTATTGAGTTTCAGTGGATGAAAAAGACATGTTATTCGTGCAAGAATACGATATTTGGAATTCTTGGCAAGCTCTGCTGGGAAATGAAAGCAGAATATTAGATTATAGGGAAAAATAATCAACTTTTGGGTGGTAACCATAAATCTGGAACATCACAACACCCCATTGTTTGATTAGTTTCCTAGAACGGGACGCCTCCAAGTGTTTCATTCCTTTGCAGGTCATAAATAATCTGTCAATCATCCATCCTGCATAAGGAGACACCAGATTTTTCAGATAAATTATGCCATATTTATATATCATCTAACAAACAGAATATTAAAGACATGAGGTAGAGGTGCACCCGAGGCTCTTGGATTTAGGAATCTTGCAAAGCAGCAATAATGTACAACTCAGAGTGGAGTGTTTTAGGAAGTTCACTGTTGCGCCTTACAGGCATACACTTTGAAAAATTTGACTGAAAGCAAGTTTCTTCTATTTGCACGTTGAGAGTTGAGCACATCACAGCTGCAGGAAGGTCTTTTAATTGCACAGGTTGAAGGAAATATCCATCTGTGCTGACTGGGATGGATTGGGATGATGGTTTGTTCTGGTGGGGATGATTTGAAAACATTTCATAGAAATGATGAAATGGACAGTTCCAGAAAACCATGAATTCGTTTGAAAAACATAAAGTCCAGGAAAT
>JAQMCW010000014.1:1204863-1215225 GCA_030068335.1 Chrysichthys cranchii | reverse complement strand
CATAAAATGTGCTCATATACATATTAAATGCTCTCATGTACACACACACACACACACACACACACACACACACATATATATATATATAAAACATACATATATACATAACATGCTCTCAAATGCATATAAAATGCTCTTGCATTCACATAAAATGCTCTCACATATAAAATGCTCTCACATACATATAAAATGCATTTGCATACATATAACATGCTCTCACATTCACATAAAGTGCTCTCACATACATATAAAATGCTCTCACATTCACATAAAATGTTCTAACATACTTACAAAATGCTCCCACATTCACATAAAATGCTCTCACATATGTATAAAATGCTCTCACATTCACATAAAATGCTCTCACATACATATAAAATGCATTTGCATGCATAAAACATTCTCTCACATTCACATAAAATGCTCTCACATACCTATAAAATGCTCTCGCATTCACATAACATTCTCTTGCATTCACATAAAATGCTCTCACATTCACATAAAATGCTCTCACATACATATAAAATGCTCTCACATTCACATAAAATGCTCTCACATACATATAAAATGCATTCACATACATATAACATGCTCTCACCCATAAAATGCTCTCACATACATAGAGAATGCTTTCACGTTCATATAAAATGCTCTCACATACGGTCGATATAAAATGCTCTTGCATTCATATCATATAAATAACCCTCACAGTATCGCTTCAGCTCTCACATTCACATAATATGCTCTTGCATGCAATAAAGTTCTTATGTAGTTCTTATGTTCACATTCACACAAAAGTCTCACATTTACACAAAAAGCTTGCGTATTCCTTTGAAAGCTCTTGTATTCATACAAAATGCTCTCACATACATAAAAGGTCTCACATTTATCAAAAAAAACCATTGTCACATTCACATAACGTGTTTCAGTAATTACATAGAATTTCATATAAAATTCCCTTCTTTTTTTATGTAAATCACCATCTGGTATTCGCAAAAAAATTACTCTCGCATCCATTATTTTCACCTCATATTTACATCAGTGTGATTCAGGAAAAAATGCAATCATTTACCTTCAGCTTGTTCTCTTTCCTATTGACGATGACGGCGCTGATCTGCTGGTCCATGAACACAAGGATGGTGACGAGGAGAGCGGGCACGAAGCTAGCCAGATAAACCCACCATGGGTTCTTCCCAAAGGGCATGACAATCCAACCACGATTGGGCCGAGTGGGCTATGTGACGGATAACAAAAGAAGAAGAACTCAGCGAAATCCTTTGTTGAACGTGAAAGCCAACAGAAAATGTGAGAGGAATCAAAAGAAAGGTTGCGATTCTTTGTGAGGGAGATGTGAGCTTGGATTATTTATATCAGTATGTGTGCGTGTGTGTCCTCTTTCACCTTGAACTCTGTAGGAACGATCAATTTAGGGGTCTTCAGCCCCATGAGCATGTCCAAACCCACGAAGGTCATGATGGACATGAAGATGGAGAAGTCGCTGATGAGCTTCCTCATCTAAAAATAAATAAATTAATTAAAATAAATAAAACATTGGAGGCCAACAAAGGACAAATCAATATTTAATTTCCTTGTGGATGCATTTGTCCGATTCTTTTGCATCACTTTGGTGAGTTTCCTGCTGCTCAGTGGAGAAATATCCAAAAATAAAAACCCCATCCATGTCACTGTAGATAGGTTTTGATAGTTGATACTTCTTACATGCTTTAAATCTCAACATGACGGCTGCTACCTTTAAAGAAAGCTTTTATGAAACATACTCAGATGGATTACAACATTGTGACTTTATCCATCCCTGTTACCATAGCAACCCACAGAATACTGATAAATAAACCGATATTTAAGCAGTGTCCTTAATGGTCTGAGATGAAAGATCACTTCTTACGTACTGTTAATATTTTAATTAAGAATTATTCAGCTTAAGGGTTTATTTTAATTTGCATCTTGGGGCAGAGACACAGTGCAAGGCAACGGGGGAAAAAACCCGCATGTTCCTCATTTTTCATTTTCAAATTAGATGTTAATTGTAGTACATTCCACAGGCCAAAGAAGACCTTTTGCATAGTTTTATATTTAGTTGTTATTTGTTAGACACTATGTTATCTATGGTATCTATGCTATGGTACCTATACCAATCGCAAATCTGGTCATTCATTAATATATATATATACAGTATATATATATATATATATATATGAATTCACATCATAAACAGGTAAAAATCAAGAGAAAATTGACCTCTGCAGCTTTTTTTTTCTCCATCGTTGTCGTGAACTGCATTAATGGCACCATATTTTATATTGTATTTAATTTTGGACTACTTTGAAGCAAAACCTCCAATTTGGAGCGAACTGAGCTGCGCAATCTTGGTGCAGATTTACTTTCACAATTTATAGTTCACTTCAGCCTGACGACCCCGAGTCATGTACCAGACTTAAATCCCTGGAGAACCTAAAGCCGTAATCGGTTTCTAATCAGGTTAATGTGGCTCTTGTGGCCCAAGATGTTCATCTACAAAGTATGAACAACTGGCAACTTTCCAGCATCTGCACGAGCGTGGCCAGAATGTCCACTCAAAAGTGGGCGGGGCTAGACGTGACTAGAGCTTCTGGCCTTGCATTCCTCCCTGCAAGGTTCACGAGGCCGTATTGTTCTTGGAAGTGCTTTGCGGGGATTATTATAACCCTTAAGGAAGACCGTAGTCAGCCAAGCAAACTAGTGTGTATATCTTACTGTGCTAACTCTTTAACCGGCTCGGTTGGTACATGTTATCTGAATTGATTTACGGTTCCACTTGACTGTCACTGCAGCCTGGGAGTCTCGGAAAGAGGGACATCACCAAACATTAGAATATAAGGCCATGCCCACAGGGTTCTCAGATCATACTGCAATAAGCAAGCCTGTTCTAAGGCTTATGGGAGTTTAAAGACTTAATACGTAATCCTTCAGATAATCCAACAGCTACCCCTGTTTAGTTGGGGTTACACCCTGGGCAGGTCACCAATCCACTGCAGGGCCGACACACAGAGACAGACAACCATTCACGCTCACATTCACACCTACAGGAAATTTAGAGTCGCCAATCAGCCTAATCCCCTCTGTGCATGTCTTTGGACTGTGGGAGGAAACCGGAGTACCCGGAGGAAACCCATACGGACACGGGGAGAACGTGCAAACTCCACACAGAAAGGCGCCCAGGGCGACCACAGGGATCGAACCCAGGACTTTCTTGCTGTGACGTGACAGTGCTAACCACTACACCACCATGCAGTTCCTCAGCTATCCTGGTCTTCTGTATATTCTGTGTTATTGTCCCTGAAGCTAACTTTCAATAAAAGGGAAATATTTTTGGATTTTTTTTTTATTAGTTCAGAACCACAGAGTCCAAAAATGAAAAGAATCAAATCGATGTCAGTGTCTTTTTTTTTTTCCAATTACTTTCTTGGCGCAATGAATCTGAGGATGCACGTCGTGACACGGGTGTGAATGTGAGAGAAAAAACTGTGTGTAGGTGTTAGAAGACTCAGCATTCAGCAAAACATGTAAGAATGACAATTTCTATCTCTCTCTCTCTCTCTCTCTCTCTCTCTCTCACTCTCTCCCACACTTTTTCATTCCTGCTCGCACCTTGGTAGGAAAGTAGCGGCTAAATTTAAATTTCTTCAGCGAGACGGTCATGGAGTAGGTGCCAAAGAACAAGATGAAGGACATGAGCGCCAGATCTGGGATGAACTTGCAGGAACTTCCTACCAGCTGGCCACCGTATTTGAGACACTCCTTCTTGCTGAGCTGACTCCAGTCCAGACCTGTTATATTCATCTGGGAGAACATGGTAGGAAAAAAGAGACAAATTTATGGGAAAGTGAGAGAGGGCCATGATGAACGTGAGATCCATTCATAAAATCTAGATGAAACCCAAAGACACAAGGAAGATCTGACCCGTTTTCATCATAGCACCTATCAGGATCGCTATATGAGACTGGCCTAAAGCCATGAGCCAAAAGTTTGAGGCTCAATCCCTTCATGCAGCACAAGTCTTAAGTCAAAACAATTGCTTTTTTTTTTAAACAAAGAGAGAGAAGCACTTACACCAAAGAGTGCAGATGTATTATCGAGCACAGGAACTACAACACCGAAGAGCATTGAAGCCACTGAACAAACAAAGAGAAAATGATAGGAATTAGCAGAATGGAGGGAAGACACAAATATGAGATGGGAATTGCAATTTGTTGTTCAAATGCATCGCATCTGTGCACTACAAAAGCCAACAGATGGGCTTGGAATAGAAATCACAATCAGGGAATTTTAATTGTGGGCTTCGAAAATCCCCGAGCGGAAAAACTGAGAGAGAGAGAGAGAGAGAGAGAGAGAGAGAGAGAGAGAGAGAGAGAAGAAGAAAAACACCTTGGAATATGATTTCTATGCAGCACAAAGCAGATAGTTAACCTTTGATTAAAAATACATGTGTCAGGCATGGACATATCCAAAAGGGCAAACCAGACCCAAAAGCCTATAGGTAAAGTCTCAGGAGATCAGCAGGAACATTTAGCTTAGCTGAAGCTACAAAATGCCCTTTCACAGCGTTAAATGTAACTATAAATGGATTAAAAAGTCTGATCTGTTGTCATATAGTGAAGTCAAACATACTGTATAACGATGAAGTATCAGAGGAATGGAACACTATGGTTAATGGGAAATTATGGTATTAACTTTGCTTTGGGTTTCGTCATTGCTTATTTTCCCTTAACAGCATGACATGGAGTGTTTCATTCCTTACTAGGCAGCGCCCAGTTAACAACTAGACAGGGTCTAAAATGTGCAGTTTGTGGGGAAAGTGCTGATTGGGAAAAGGTGGTTGTGGGTAGGAATCCACAGAACCAGAAAGGGGTATTTTTTAGCTGAGGATTCTGGGTAACCGAGCTCAACATGCATTAAGCGAACAGTGACACCGAGGTGATACTCACACGTGCGAAACCGCCGCCGTGTTTGCAGCAAAAACAAGCAGAAGGCAAATCAGTCAGAATAATTAGAAATACACAGCTGCTTCAAACGTCATCAAACAGGAAATGCATCATGGATGGCTATTTTGGCATAATTCACAGTTAAGGAGCCTACAAATAATCTGCTTCACAGTGAAACCTTGCTAAAGTCAGGACGGATAAAAACAAGTTGAACTTCCAAGCTTTTCACGCCAATATTGTAGTGGTCTTAATCTAGAGGTCGATTTTATAAACCAGTAGAAGCGTCATTTCTCACACCTGACCATGGCGCAAAATGAGAAATTAAAAGAGCTTTGGAATTCCAAGCTACATACTGAGGCCGAAAGCTTGCGAGTTTGAAAATCAGCTGGTAGCATGCTAACTCAGCGTAACCCTGCGGCATTGACGGACTCACTGGTGTCTGGCGCCACGCATTCGCACTTGTACGCCGTGATGAAGTCGGGCTGGAAGTCGGTGTTGATGGGATAGTAGCGGAAGGACCCAGCCATTTTCTTGATGGCGTCCGAGATGAAGATGAAAGAGATGAGGCTGGAGAAGCCCTCCTCTGTGAAGCGTGTCATGTATTTGATGATGTAGCTGGCATCGGTGGCCACCAGGAAAAAGCACTGAAAACATGAGTGCATGCCAACCCACAGCCTCAGCTCCATGTAGTCCATATCGCTGCTCCTGAGACGGGATCAGTAAATCTACAGTACGGAGATGCTCAAAGACATGTCATTTGTGAAATGAGTTTTCTGTCCGTCATCGAGACCACATCGTACAGCGAGTGATGCTAGATGAGAAACAACCTCCCAAATATACACTTCCCATCAAAAAGTTTTCTAATAGGACATTTTTTTTTTAACAGTTTTATCACTGTTAGCGCAAGAAATGAAATAAATTAGGTACAGAGTGGCCATTAAATAAGCAATAATGGTGAATAAGTGCTCCTCCAACACTATAAATCTTTGCGTTAATGGGCAACGTTTCAGATCCTAATTGAGTGATTTCTTTTTTAGGGGTGAGAACGCTCGACGGCTAAAGCTCTTCAGACTCTTCAGACTCATAGAGTGTCAATATAAAAGAAATATGTTCTGAAACGAAAATGAATATGTTTCCGAAATAAACGTTTTTGTCTCATTTCAAAATCGGGTCACCAAAAAAAAAAACCTAATACAGTAAAGATTCAAAAACTTTTGAGTGGCAGTATCTGCTCATTAAATTAATATTAATAGATTCACAGTTTGCTCGTTTATCTTTGATTGTGTTGAACGCGAAAACCCAAATTGCTGAAGAACCGCGGGGAACCCGTTTCAACCCCAAATTTATGAATTTCAAAGAAGCCCCTCAGCAGGTCAAGCACGCCTTCAGATTGTGGAGTGCCTGGCGTACCACTGTTATTCACGCAGGTAACAAATGCATCGAATCAGGAGGCAAATTAGTCATGGGTGAACGGAAGCTCCTGGCGTCGCACACTGTGCCAATGACAGGAGACTGATTAATACATGTAGGGGTGACTGATCTGCATTGAGCACAAAAAAATAAAAAATAAAAATACTGTAAGAAACTCATGGGAAAATGATCAAAGCTATATACGGTTGCTTTCTGATGTTTGCTTCTTTCGTTTTGCACAGAAGATATGAAGCTAATGCTGTTTATACTCTATGTGATTAAAAGGAAAGTCTTAGTGTGGGTTTTTGGCAGCTGGGAGCACTGCAGTGTCTGAGCTGCATTATTGGAGGATTAGCTGATACCTTTATTGTGCTTAATTCGTTTAAGTCACCATTCTGACATTTTCCAAGATTTGGTCATTTGCAGCTGGTTGGCACTTATCAACATAGGCACTTGATTTAGAAGAAAACCAGTGTTCCCAAAACTTTTGGAAACCTGGCGGGAAATTGCGTCTTTTTGGGCTTAAGGTAAGTTTGAGAACCACGTATGCTGTTTGTGTTAGTTATTCATTCCCTGTTTGCGTTTCTTGATGTTTTGAAATGTGCTTTTGTTTTGGTTTTGGTCCTGTTTCCATTGCGCCATTGGTTTGTTTCCCTATTGTGCGCACCTGTTTTGGCTTACATAGTTAATTAGTCCTGTAAAATGACTTCAATTTCTGCACTGTAAATTCCCAAGCCTTGTTTTCCTATTCCTACATTCCATCCTACCTGGTTTTGACCTTTGCCCCTCCCTTGCTCTACTGTTTCTCATTTATATTCCATTGTTTTTCAGCTATACTCCTTGTTTTGAATTTTCCTGAAAAAGTGTTACCGTGAACATGCTGTGGATTACGTCTACGGTTACTCCATTCATAAATATCAATCCGAGCACATGCACTCGTACCACCGGAGGACGAGCATTAAGAGCAAAGATTGCGAGACGCAAACTGGAGAAATTAGAGGATGAGCCAGAGTGACCTTGAGTGGATTAAAACTGGGGCCAATTAGGAGAGTTGTGACAGCTCTTACTTGGCGAAATCATAGAGCAGCTTCTCGAAGATGAGGATAGGTCCAGTGGAGCTGAGGATGATGAGGGGCTGACCACCAAAAAGGCAAAAGACTGTGCCGGCCAAGGCTGTACCCAGGAAACTCTCCATTACTCCCTGTGGGAAAGACAGAGACAGAAATAGAGAACAAATGAGAAGTGGCTCTTCAAGAACAAACCAAACTCACTGCACAGAATAAGAAAAGAGAGGAGAGCTTTGTCCTTACTACGAATTGCTCTGTCGTTTACCTGGTAATTGTCTGTCGCGTCTCCCAGCAGGCCACCAAAGGTAATGGCATTGGTGATGCAACCCAGGTATATAAAGAGCACGGCAGAGACCGACTGGATGTGAAAACCCTCATAAAAGTCGCTGGGATACCAGGGTATTTTCCTCTTGATGTCCAGAAACAGACCGCCGCAAAACCTATCATCCACACACATACAGGTTTCTAATACATAATTCAAAAGAGGTCTAGTTTCAGAAAACACTGCATTAAAAAACAGCCAAAGTCAAAGAAAGAGAAGGAAAAGAAGGACGGACAGGCAACGACCTTTTGCTGAAAGGAGAATAGTTATGGGGAGCACAGTATGCTGGCGTTCTGTTCGCGCTAATGTGTTCTGCACTCACTTGTTTTTTATGGCCATATTTATCACCTTAAAATCGCCCTCTCTGGACATTTCGGAGCCATCTCCAATTATGTGCACTCTCCGGACTAGCCTTGAAACTGGCAGGCGAAGTGTTTTAGTGTTTTAAGGGGACTTCTTCAGCCTGAAGCACCCTCCAGTCCATCATAAGCCTGCTAAGCGTCATGACACTGCTGAGGGATAATTGGCACTCGCCTGCCTGTGTATTCCAGCTCTTCACCGAGCTCATGCGGCACGGGCATCTCCTCATCCTCGGCGGTACCGCCCCCGGTTCCCGCTGTGCCGTTCATCTGGCCCAGCTCGTTCAGGGAGAACACCGATTTCCTGTATTAGGGAATAAGACCAGAGACCTGAAGTAGCTGAAGGATAAATGGTGCAGCAAATGGATAATCATTAACTACAAGCTTTTTGAATTACAGCTCAAGCATGCTAGTGGCAATTAGTACGTCATTTCCATGCAAAGCTCAAGCTCCACAAACCTCATCCACATTCAGATGCATTATGCAGCAATGAGCATAAGGTGGCATTGGGTTTTCCTTTAATGTGCCTGATTGCAAATCAAGTTGAAATACTACATGAAGATATTACAATGTAAAAATAACAAGCAAGCAAAGACTGTGATTTCTTACTGATAGGCAGCCCTGAAAAGGCGGTTCATTCAAACCTAGTCTCATGTGCTCAGAAAGACAATTGTGTTAGAAACCTTTCAATAACGGATCAAGCTGTGTGAAAAGAACCTAAAACATCACTGGGTTCCAATCCTCCAATCAAACTTAAACCAGGTCTTATAACTGTCCTTCTTCCTGACTGTCTTCCTTTACCTCTTGTCAGCAGAGGGTAATTTTTTAGGTGGCTCGATGCGAATTTTGGGGTCCCACTCGCCAGGTGGAAGCACAGTGACTTCATCCAGGAACTCATCGATGCCTGCAATCAGATCATCTCGGTCCCGGGCCTTATATGCCACATCACTAAAGAGCTGGACATAACACTTGGCGAGTTAGAATGCTGGAATTTTTTTTTTTTAAGCTTTGCTCTGAAATTCTGAAAAGAAGGTTACATTCATACTTACGTCATCAACCATTAGTGTCGCAATAGCACGGCCAATTTCATTATAGGACTTGGCTTTACCAGGGGGCCCCAGAAGCACAAACAGAAACCTGTAATAAGAAAAGAGTAATTTAAAAACCAACTTGCATATCAAATTGGATATCTGGAGGTCTATATTTCCCTATAGACAAACAGTCAAGACATCAGAAAGCCATAGAACGTCAGACTTCATGACGGTACCTGGTAGGTCAGGATTAATCATGATAATGAATGCTAATGGTGTGAACTGGTAGGCAGCATTACCTTGGTAGAGACCGGTACCAGGGACACCAGCTGGGCACCAGGGCCTTGATCCAGTGTGGAAGTTTTAGTATTTAATGCGTACCTGGACCTTGGTATGGGGTGGTAAATGTGGTGCTTGGTAGTTACTTGGACTTTGATGAAGACTCGTAAGTGATGGTTTGTACTGGGAGCTTAAGTGGTACTTAGTGAGTACTGGGACGTTGATAAAGTGTGGCCAGTGTGGTACTTACTGAGAAGTGGGACCTTGATAGAGAGTGGTAAATGTGGGACTGGGTGAGAAGTGGGACCTTGGTATGAATTGGTAAATAGTGGAGAACTGGTAAAGAGTGGAACATGTGGTGCTTGGTGGGAACCAGGAACTTACTCTGAAGTGATAAATGAAGTACTTGGTGGGTACTGGGCCCCCGATAGAGAGTCATAAAATTGGTATATGGTGAGAAGTGGGGCCTTGATAGAGAGTGGTAAATGTGGAATTTTGTGGGAAGCGGGGCCTTTGTATGAAGTAGTAAATGCTCTATGCTGTGGGCGCTGGGGCATTAATACAGAGTGGTACATGTGGTGCATGGAACCAGGACCTTGCTCTGAAGTTGGTGGGTACTGGGATCTCGATAGAGAGTCATAAATTTGGTACATGGTGGGAAGCAGAACCTTAATAGAAAGTGATAAATGTGGTGTTTGGTTTGAAACGGGAACTTGATAGAGAGTGGTAAATGTGGTACTTCATGGGCACTGGGACCTTACCGAGGGGTACATGTGGTCCTTGGAAGGTACCGTATTTTCCGGACTATAAGCCGCTACTTTTTTCCCACGCTTTGAACCCTGTGGTTTATACACCAGTGCGGCTTATCTATAGATTTTTCTTCGCTAACTGCCATCAGGGGGCGCTAAAACGTGA
>JAQMCW010000014.1:1186301-1197422 GCA_030068335.1 Chrysichthys cranchii | reverse complement strand
TAGCAGGCATCAAATTTGAAATGTGCTCATTTAGTGGATAAAGGTGTACAATTTCCCAGTTTGAACATTTATGTTATGTTATCTATGTTCTGTTGTTAATAAAAAAAAAATTGTCTCATGTAATTTGAACGTCTTTTAGTTTTCACTTAATTCAACTTTAAAGAACGTCCCAACTCTTCTGGAATTCGGGTTGTAATTCCAACTGTCAAAATGTTACAATGTGCCGACACTGGAGACTCCTTCCATAAATGTTAAATAAACATCTCATTAGAGAAAGCTTCCCTATCAATGTTTATACAGAGAAACGGCAGAAAGCTGAATAAGAATATGACATGACATATGAGGTGGAGTAAGAAGCAGAATATCTTGATGCTTAGATGGGAATGGTCTCATTTACATAATGGCTACTTAGTGCCACTCGTCATATTTTTGCCATAGTATAAAGTATCATGTTTATGAGAGTTTTCATGAAGTATGTATTGTATAATAATAACAAACGTCATATGTAACAAAAATGAGCAAGCAGTCATGACATCAACCACCAATAGGGCAGCCATTCTGGTTACATGGGCGGCCACAAAGGAAAGAATACGTAAGGCATATAATCTCAAACCCTGCACCCTCACTGTCCCTCCATAACTTGGGTTGCCCAACCCTGGTTTAGGTGATCACTGACTTTATGAGTCTTGCTCTTATCCCAGTAGAAACCAAGAAATCAAATTGAGGCGTCTTTGCTGGGTAAAATTTTTTTGCATTGCCTGACATACTGACATACTCTAGGGTTTTCTTTTTTCCTCTCTCTCTCTCTCTCTCTCTCTCTCTCTCTCTCTCAAGGATTTTCACCACTGCATTTGGACTGAAACACATGACTTGTAATATAGTATCGTTTTCCATGAGTGGGCACCTCAGTAATTATTCAAATCATTAATATAATCCAGCAATAACACCATGAACTGTGGAATACTGTTAGGTTTGCAGGCAAAACCTAGGAGTGTCAGTTGGTGATCAATAGCAATACTTTTGGACTCATCAGATGAGGATATTTGATGCCGAGTACTACGGATTAAATATCTCCTTGCAAATTAAACCCAGCCAGGAGAGATTTATCACCGCGGAACCGTGTTAAATTTTAACTGGGGTCCACATGTATAATATAACAATGCATTAATCTTTCTCTCACCCTCTCCATCTCTGTCTCTCGAATTGCTTCTTTAGCACGACTGTCTGGCATTAATTCCCATGCACAGCTCATTCACAGAGTGGAAGCCAGGCTTCATGGCATATTAAACCATCGGCCTCATACAAGAATTCTTCTTCATTAAAGAACCACTCCATGCACTAGGCATTGTTTCACACACCAGGGAAAGCAATCATCACACAACTCATTTTAAATAGCACCTTAACACCTCGGTGGAAAAGGGAATGAGAATATGGCCTCGGTTCCACGTCGAAGGAAGTTAGGGAAGGCATGAGAACTCTGCTGGGGAACGAAGATGGGTCTTTTTACCTACTGAAGGCACTAACGTCCTCGATGACCCAATGCTGCTCCGTTTCCTTCTCCTGGTTGTGAATTTGTCACAGCAATTACAGCTACTTGGAAGACTTTCAGTTGACCCATGAAATCCTCCGCTCCTTTTCTAATCTTGAATAAATCTTGCAAATTGAATACATCTGCTTCTGATGTTTCATCTGGTTCTGACTCATGAGGGCTCCCCATACTTGGCACCCCTTGTGACTTTCATATTTTGTCGTAGCTTCCTGTTCTTCTTAACCCTCCCTCTAACTGGTTGGTCTCACTCGAGTCTATCTGCTTCTGCCTCCGACGGCTCTCAGTCAACCAGGTTGTGTTAAGGGTCTTGTAGAAAAAGTGGCTCCATGCAGTACCTTTTAAGGATCTGTCCTTCTGGTGGAGCCATTAAAGATTATATGTAAAACCCTACAACATGATTACAGTTCAGAGGAAAGTTAGAACCCTGAACCACCCAAACAACCTTTAAGGAACCAAGAGCGTTTTAAGCCATGGTGATGGACTTTCATCTGAGGGGCTTCATCAGTTCTTCTGAACTGTAGGGAAAGCACCACTATTTAAACACTATATATGAGTCACATCTGGGTCAACTGTGTATTGGGTAATGTTGCTGCCTCTCACCTTCTGAATCCATAGTTCAATCCTGTGCTTGGCTTACCATATTCCTGTATCCCTGTGGGTTTCTCCAGCGTTCTTTCCAGAATGCATTCCCGTGTCATCCCCAGTGTTCCCAGGATAACTGTGAACTGGGATAAAGTGGTTAGTGAAGTTTAATGACGAATACATTTGTAGCTTCAGGAGACAGATATGATGTAATGGTCCAGACAGCACCAAATTGGCATGAGGACTATCATCATTCATTCATTCATTCATCTTCAATAACTAGTTTAATCTAGTCAGGGTTCTGAAGCCTATACCAGGAATATTGGGTATAACATTGCAAGTCATCATGCCTACACATTCACATCTAGGGTCGGTTTAGGGTCACCAAAACGATTCACCTGAGTTTATTGGAAGGAACCTCCCAAAGAACCTGGTAACAAGTAGCACCCTATTATCTCAAAATAAGAAGTTCAGAATCTATCAATACCAAATCCAGCAATGGCCAGAAGTCCACTTTCTCCAGATGGAGAGATGTTACATGAGGAGCAGTTTGAAAAAATGCAGTGTCTGTCCTCATAGGAAGCAGATTAGCCATAGTCCTAGATCAGCTAGATGATGTAATTGGATATAAGCAAATTAGAGTGGAAAAAAGGAGACTCATGTCTAGGGTCATATACCACGTTGGATTAGCTTCTGCAGAACGTTGCTCGGTGCGCCTGCTACGGCTTTACAAAGCAGCCAAGCCTTTTGCTTTTTCAGCAAATTTCCCACAGGATGGGGAAGATAAAGTGCTATCCACTCCTCAGGTCCAGGTGTCATCTCAGTTACTCCTTCAGTTCTCACGGCAACAAATTTGTCATCTTTGATGTCCCAGACGTCAACTCGAACATTACGCAGTGATGAAAGTGCCGAAGTGGCAGCTTCATCAATCATGTGCTTCACTGAAATATCCAATGAGTAATAGGTAGGAGATAAGAGGTAAGATGCCACCAGAATACCAAGAACCATAAGATACGGTAAGTGCAAATATGTTTCTCCTTCTTACTGAGTTTACAGCTTAACCAATTTGGGTAATTGTTCTGTTCGATGTGTGATTGTAAGTAATTTGTCAGGGCATTTGTTTTACTCCCATTGCTAACATTTAATTAAATGAAGCCTGGCGTGAACCCAAACTCTTTTTGTTTTTTTAACTTGTGGATTTGAAGGTGAACCACTTCACCCAGGTGGTGATGCTGATGGCACAACAAATTCCCTTTCAACCTTAAAGAAACTCTGAGGGGGTATAGGAATCCAGGTATACTACCATTTCTTCTTCTTCTTCTTATTATTATTATTGTTATATTTTATTGTATTTATTTTATTATTGTATATTGTATAAGAGGAATTTCACACTTTAGAACGCGTTGCTATAGAAAGACGGTCAACTTTGGGGTTATAACTAATGAAGGACCGGAACGTCATTATACCCCCTGCGATTGAGTATTTTCTTGTAATTACCCATCCCTACGTGTCTTATTTCTTTCATAAATCCTTAGGTTTCTCATTTGCACTTCTGAGATCTAGCACTTACTTTAACCGTCACGCTTATTCAGGCTCCAGGTCTCCTTCACACCTCTCCATCATCCCACTTCTGGGTGGTAATTTATTTCACCAGTACTTATATCACAGATTGGATTCCGTCCCAACTTTCAGCACCTACCACATGATAAGCGTAGATACACATGTAAATATGCTACAAACTTGTAATGCACCCAGTGTTATGTTGTGGGGGTTTTTTTTCACTGCGTGGAAAATAAATGTGACCCAGGAATGGGCAGATGAACCTGCCCCCTGAGCTGCGCAGCTACACAGGCTGGGATAAAATTTCCGAAAGAGCCAGAGGTAATTGGCGGCATGACGGTGGAGAGGAGGACGGGGCTGAGAACAGGAAGGAAGCGTACACTGAGGCAAAACCAGGCGTGCTATTTAAGCCTATTTTCTACCAATTTTGCTAGCCTAAGTTGTACCCATTATCCCAGTATTATCCCGTCCTGTTTATTTACTTACGCCTGCCTGGTGCCCTCTAGCATGCATATATTGGTGTCTTGGTGTCTGAGCCCTCCCTCAGGCTGGGTCAGGCAGCAGACCATGAAATAGAGGACCTTCCGAAGCATGTGCAGGCCATCAAGCAGAACTCCAGGCAAAGTCATTTTAATCAAGCAAACATGGGCGCAGGCTGATACACATGCTGGGCTTCAGCTCGCATACGAGCAGTGCCAGCTAGCTAGGAGAGAAGGAGTGGAGGCTGGGTGGGTTACGAATTCAGACTCTTAGATGTTGGTCTGACCTTGGCTTGAGAGAAATGCATGTTTAAGGAGTTTCTTCTCCAGCTGTTGCAAATGCAACGGCGATAGATTAATTAAGCATGAGCGGATCACGACCTCATGCAGTAAAAATTCAGGAATGAGGTGTTTGGGTGAAAAGTCCTTATAGTAGTAGCTAAAGAGGAGCAAAATATGTAGTATATGAGCAATAAATCACTTCAGGCAATGCTGTTACGGACACATTTAGGGCCTTTGTACTAAATAAAGCTAATATATACACATTAGTTACCCAGATTGATTGGAATTATAAATGCCTCTTAGCTAACAGTTGGTGTTTTCTTAAGAAAAAAAAAAAGGTCTAGCTTATACTACCGTTGCATTGCACTTATATATCCATTAACCGTAACAAAGCATTTCCACACACAGGGCGGAACCTCCGTTACATCTAAACGCCACCACTCCTCACAGAAAAACAACATGTGAGTCATGTTATGGCTTTCAAAGCCTTTTAGAAACAGCACAGGCAGCCAAATAATCCTTTCTTTATACCTAGTCTAACCTGTTTCTATTTATATTACTGCAGTCGAACCGTCACGTCTCAGTCAACTCTACATCAGTCTCAGAGTGGGCGTAAGATCAGGGGCAATTTTACAGTGGTCCAGAACCCTCCATCAGCAGAAAAGCTTTCTGTAGGGTAACTAATTAATACACACTTTAATTCATTCATGATTCTGCACGAGCTAATGAGTCAAAATGTAACTAATGAGTCGAAATGTAACTAATGAGTCTAAATGTAACTACCCAAGAATGAGCCTTTCGCATGTAATATTATTCAAAGGGACGTACGAATGAACTACATTAATCCATAGGGAGTGATGGTAATGGTGTACAGGGTAATGACGATTGAAGTTTTTTGCGGACTCTTCTGCGGAAAAGTCTTGCCGTCGACCCGTTTTTGATCGTAGCGTTTTCCAAAAGGTACGCCTGATCAAGCACTTTTGTTTTTTCAAACCTCTGCCCAATCAGGATGCAAGTTATGGAGCAAACATGGAAGTGAGTGAATATGAGGAGATTACTGACATGTTAAATGGGGGAAAAGAATTGTTCATTGCCAAAACCACTTGTGGATTTTTAGGACCAATATTACCAAGATTTTTTTTTCTTCTTCTGATTCATACACTGGGCTAGCCATTGCTCAGTAGGTAGGTGGAACTGCTTTAGAAAATGAAAAGCATTAAACCATTCCAAAGAACCACTGGGGAACTCTTATTAGAAGTGTAGGTTGCTGCTTGCTACGTCTCTTCTTAACTCGCCAGGGCATTCTTGTAAGAAACATAATATGAAACAGATTGCAGAAAATTGCCATTGTTTAACGAAAAGAAAAAATACCGTAAGGTGAAATTTTATAAAAGGAGTCTCCGATGTCAACGCTTTGTAGCACTCAGAGCAAAGCCTGTTTCAGTCTCTCGTTTTCCTACATGGGAGACTGAACGCAGAAATACTGGTGAGGGAAAGACTGCATATAGATGCTAAAATGTCAAACACGGGTTGCGAGTAAAACATGGTGGTGTAGTCGCTAGTGTCGGAGCTCAAGTTATTGTTTTCTCCTTGCCTAATTCCTCATCGCGACCTGTGGTATTCCAAAACACGTAAACACAAACCTTCTTTTAGGAAACTCCAAAATCTTTGGCACCTACTATGGCAAATTTTTCAGTTTTTTTTTTTCAGTGCAGTTTTCCAAAATCATTCAAGTCTTAAAACGGTAACAGGTGCATAGATCCCCCCCCATGCACCTAGGGGAACTGACACACTGAACGTGACACGCTGATGCTACGCAACCAGGCTTGTGATCCGTCATAACAAACTGCAACCCACCATGGTCGATTCAATCCAAGGTGGCTGTCTCTGAGGATCTTCTTCCTGTAGTTGTGGAAAATTTTAAAAGCGCCACCTGCAGTCCTGGAGCACTTGTAAACAACGGGTGATACAAAACTGCAGAAAGGTACTCATCTGTACCAATTCTCAATATGAGTATTTAGCAATAATCATTCAGGAAATACATGAGAATTTTATTTAGTGTCGTTTATGTTTTCGCCAGTTTACACAGTAGCCATGGATTTCTAGCTACGGTAAAAGACGCCTGGTGCTTCGAAATTAGGTGATGCCTGATGGTCAAGAACAACATTCTGGGTAACCACTTAGCCTTCTTCCTTTGAAATTTCATTAGCAGCACCTGCAGTACCGGGGCATGAGTATGCAAGCTTGTAACACTCTGCCTTAAGTGTCCTGAGGCCTAAAGCCAATAAACCATCACATACTGAGAGAAGGGGGGGGGCGAGTGCTGAAGTAGCTGAATGACCGGCAGTTACTGTTTCATAATTACAGAAATCATTATTCTCATCATCATCATGCTTCTTGCTCTTAGTGACTGAAGTGCTATTTTGGCTCCACGCCTCATTTCCTGCCGCCGCTATAATTATTCCAGTTGTCACACTCGTTATTCATCCAGAGCGTGAGAGAGGGCACTTGAAAAGTGACCGAGTTAACATAATGATTTCAAACCCAGCCAGGCTTCCCCATGTGATCCCTTCATCCTTCTGGACTCGCGTCTTGGTGAAATGTAAAATTCAGCATCACGTCCAGTGTAGGAATACAGTACTTCAGTTTCTTGGTTGTTGTATTGTTGTTGTTTTTTTCATTCATGCCTAAGTTAGCTCACACACATGGCAAACACCATGAGGCTTCTGTGGGCAGAACCAAGTCCAAACCCAGTGCTGTAGTTTCTTGGGTGCTGTCCAAGCCCCCGACTGCCCAGTTTCTCCCGCAGCGCCTAGCATTACAGTAATACGGCTTTCCATAATGTAGCAAACCAATAAGGCAAGATGATAAAAGGAAAAAAAAAAGCAGTTTGTCTTGGATGTGATGGGAAGTAAACACACTGGGGACCAGATTAATGCAAGTCATATTTTATTGGCGAGGACTGCAGTGGGTTTTGTATAAGGCCAGTGGTGTGGAAGAGTCCTGTCTTCGGCAATGAGCTTAAAGGAACAGTACGGCCAAAAACCTAATACACAGTTTTCTCCTTATTTCATTACAGTCGATCAGCCAAGATAGGTTCGGTGTCTAAAATTTCCTTCGTAATTATTCGTTTTTTTTGTTGCTGTTTTTTCCCCAATGGCATGATGAGGATGATACAGTGAACGAGGAATGACAAGAAACTTTATATACATGCTTTAAGCCAGCTCATTAAACAAAATCTCATTTGGTTGTTTTTTTTTTTTTTTTTCTTTTTCAAAGAAACTTGAATATATTTGGAGCAATTAGCCCTTTTCAGATGGGATTAGTGTCTCTGGATGAATGAACAATTGTTCACTTACAGGACTTAAGAGTGCACCATGTCAAATACAAATACAGTTGATCCTCTTATCTACGGACACTGCATTAATGGACAAAATTCGCTGGTCTGAATACATAATCCATTAGCCAGAATGTCTGGTATGAAAGGTTAAAAATCCCGCGTGTTGCGAACCGAGTTCTGTAGTTCAGCAATTGTCTGTTAGGTGGCAGTGGCGTGCGTGCTACTAGTTGTTTACAAGCGTCGGTTGAGCTGTGGTCGTGAAGCTGTACTGGGTTTTTTTCGGTGATTCTTTGGTGTTTTTCACCTCAATGTTTTCTCAATGTCCTTACCTATTTATGTTGGTCGTTATGCTGCTTGTCATGTGTACAGTACTTGGGGAGCACTTTTATGGACCTTAGTGGTGTTTTTCCTTGGATTTCTATAATTTTAACCCCCCACGCTAAAACACTTCACATCATCAGATTACTCAAGTCAACGGACAAAACCTCTCCCCCTGATTAGTCTGTTAATGCGAGGATCAACTTTATATCCCATCCAAATAGGGCTATAGCTTGTATTAACTTGTTTAAGTTAAAAGTCACACAATCACTTTTGAAAAATTTGGTCAAAGTTAAAAAATAATAATATTAATAATAAAAAAAAATAATATTCTGTAATATGACAGTGACGTTTGGTTCATGTTTGCAGATGTCAGGAAGTGTGTTTAACCACAGCAGCACTGAAGAAACCGGATGTGTTTTTGAGGCAGAAATTCACACGAAAAGGTTTGTTCATAAGCAAAATAAAAAAAAAAAAAAACATCTTGTCTGACTGATTTCATTTTTTTGCGAGAGTCCAAAAAAAAAAAAATCCTTAAAAAACTTTTTTCTTTTTTTTTTTTTTTTGGTAATGACTACAAAGTACAGTCATGAAAGCATTTTTTAAAAAACGCCAGTTATGGTCTCCCTTTGTTTTGAATAATTTACAAAAACACGTGCACGTCAAGTCAAATGACAGAGCACAAATACAGAACAAGAATCAACTGCGCCATTATAAACCTTATGTTTAAAGGACTGATCGTCAAATGGATTTTCTCCCAAATGTTTAAAAAAAAACACAAAAAAAAAAAAACGTAAAAACATACCTGCACTCACTAGTCAGGGCTATTTTGAAATAGCCTGAGGTATCACTAATAAAAAAACAAAAACAAAAACAAAACAACAACAAACTCACGTAGTGACTAAGGCAACGGGTCCTGAATGAGTGTTTTTAGATTAGATTTATACCCGCAGGATTGTAAACAGGCACAGCAGCTTCGAATCACATTTCGATTCCCAAGAAAAGAAGAACGTCATGATTACGGTACGGCTAACCGGCGTTAAAAAAAAAAAAATTAAAAAATCAGTTTAACTTTTCCGTTCCTAGAACCAAAATCAATGAGCTTAACACCGCAAGGCTTTTCTAACGTCTACAAAACGTCTGCACGCCTTCACTCAGTTAGCATTACAAAGCATGACACACAAGTAAAAAAAACAAATTGCCAATCAACTGATTCACAGTTAAATACAACATGATGTATGAACGAACATAACAAGCCTAATGAACCCGACAAATCTGAAAGAAATAAAAAAAAAAACTACCCCTTTGTGTAGGTAAAAATGTAGAAATGTGTGGAATTGTTTAGAGATTTGTTTTAAATCACATGCCGACATGTTCGACAGCTTTGGTGAGAAAACGCGCCGCGGCTCAAGGGGAAAATCTGAAGTTGGTGCGTAGTGCAAGACTCGAGAGTGCAATCAAGGAGCACTAGCTCTCCCCATGTACAAACTGAAAAAATAAATACAACTCACAATTAAGTTAAAAAAATAAAATAAAATCGTGGGACGAATCAGGTGAAACACCTCATTTCCGTTTTTGTCCCATACACTTAATTGTCTACCTCATCCTTTCCAAGCTGGTCTTGTTCGGACTGGCTGAGGGATATCTTGGCTTCCATCTGAGATAAGGTCACAGGGTCAGAATTGGAACCGGGGCTCAGGGCTTCTGCTTCTGGCTCCGCCTCCGGTTCGTAAGGTATAGGCAGGTAGCCGCCAACACGGGGCAGACACATGCACCAGCCGGCGCCTGACAGGTCCAGCTCACTGTAGTTATACCCGGCCTTTTTGAGTACCTTGAAGTCCACCATGTCGACGGATTCGCTCATCTCCACCAGAAGGTTCCAGAAGACGCAGCTCAGCAGGATGCCCAGTAGCTACAGAGGGAAATGGATGCAGTGATGAAAATGATCTAAATACCTGAGGGTACTTCATGTGGAAGGGACGTTCAGCTGGCTTGCACAATCGTTTGGAAGGTCAATATTTACTAACTATTCCAAAAGCAGGAAAAAAGACAAAAAGCTAAATATACCCTTTGCATAATTATGCTTAACTACACAACCCGGGGTTCTGTTGAGCTATCAGAAAAGTTACCCCAAGAGTGGGCTATTTATAAGAAAAAGTCTCACACAGAGGAATCCTACAGGTCCATTTGTACTTTGCGCTACGCAGTTCTGGGAACAGGTTCCTGTTTGGGTTCTCAGTGCACTGGAGGAACCGGGACATCGATTTATATGAATTTACCACATGAAATCAGTGAATACGGAGAACGCTAGGACCTAAACTATATTCGTTTTGTTTTTATATTAATTGTGCAAAATAAGACCCCCCAAGCCCGGACCAATTTTTGTGCTTTTCTAAGAACCAGGAATTGTCTGGGGGGTGGGGGCAAAACAATTCCTGGTTCTTAGAAAAGCGCAAAAAATTCCTAACACCCTGGACCGGAAAAAAAATTAACTCTGGTTTCCTCAAATGGAAAAGTTCTTGAAAAGATTTTTGAGTGGACATGTACCAAGTGGATGGGCCATGCCTAAAGTTCCTGTCTTTCTGACAAGGTTCCTGAGGGGAAAATGTGCCTAAAGTTCCTGTCTTTCGGAAAAGGTTCCCATGGGGAAAATGTGCCTGCAGTTCCTGAGTTGCTGAAAAGGTTCGTGTGGGGAACCCGTCCCCACCCCACACAATTCCTGGTTCTTAGAAAAGCACAAAAAATTCATAACACCACGGACCGGAAAAAAAATTAACTCTGGTTTCCTCAAATGGAAAAGTTCTTTACATGCTAAGAAGGTTCCTGCTGTAGAAACATTTAACTTGTTACGTTCCTGCAAAGGTTCTTGTGGTAAAAATGCACCTGAACGTCCTGTATTTCTTGGGGCAGAGGCGCCCAAGTCGCTAAGTTCCTAAAAAAACAAAAAAGTCCTCTGGTGAAAACACACCTTATTTTAGAGGTGTTATGCAAATCGGGACTCCTCGAGTGTT
>JAQMCW010000014.1:1169032-1183074 GCA_030068335.1 Chrysichthys cranchii | reverse complement strand
GTTAGCGAAGAAAAATCTATAGATAAGCCGCACTGGTGTATAAACCGCAGGGTTCAAAGCGTGGGAAAAAAGTAGCGACTTATAGTCCGGAAATTACGGTAATCGTAATTTTAGCAATGTCCATTGGAAATGTTTTTACAGTGTTGGGTTAAATTTACCCTTTTAATCAGTACCAGGTTTTTGTTTTTGTGTTGTTTTTTTGTTCTCTGGATAATTACGTAAATGGCCTACGACTTTCCTATGATGTTGATCCGAAGGCGAATCCTTCTCACCAACAGCACTAGTCTAGACACTGCAACAGATGCTCCTCTGTTTCTGCTTTAGTCCACCTGGCTACATTTGGGTTCAGTCGAAGACACAACTTAATTTTACGGCTGTGCGCTTTGATCTGAGCAGAACAAACGGCACCAGAGTGCAGCGGAATCAAAAGGCAGAAGAAGCCGCCTGTCCTTGAGAGCAATCGCGGGACACGTGGTTCGGCATGAAGAAGACAAATGACCCGCAAATCAAACAAGATTTTTACACTGAGAAAGCTCAGTAAAGAGCTAGCATCAACAGAGTGTATTTAGAGCTTATAGAAAGGTGCGTGTGTAGAATGAAAGTTTTGTCTTGAGTTGGTGTTAGATCAGGTTTCTTCCTTTCTTTTCTCTTGATCCACAGTTCTTGCTCAATTTGTTTCTCCGTTTTTTGTTTTTTTTGCATGGTAGCTGGCCAAGGCCTAGCTGTTTTGAAAATGCTCTTGTGCAGATGGAAAGTCAGTTTCGGAAACCGCAAGCTGAGACTCTTGACTGAATTTTAGCTTCCCGGCTGAGCCGTCTACCATCCCCAAGGGCACTTTTGGCCATGTTCTCATTGGGAGAAAAGTACGTTCGAGTCTCTCCCTCATCATTGTTATGCATCATGTGCATCCGAGTTGTGCTCCAAATAGTTTTCTTCCCGGAAAATAGCGAGGCCTCCTACAAGGCAGCCTAACTACTAGTTTAGGAAGAAGCTCCAGCAAGCTTGATGAAGGGATTCCATTAGCATTTATATTGTTCCACTTTCTTTTCACATCCTCCTTGTCATGTACTATACTTCCAATCCAATAAGCAGGGGCGCCCACCTCGGATGCTGGAGGGCCAGAGTTCAGCGTGGTCTAGTGATTTTCCAGATCTAATTAGAATTAGCTGTCTTTGAGCCAGGAGATCACCAAACTGTGCTTGCCTCCGGTCCTTCAGGAATCAAGTTCGTCTGCCTCTGGTAATGGATGTATTCCTGCTGTTTTGTCTGCTGTCTTTCACCCACATAACACCCTCTTTTCTCCTTCTCTCCTCACCCCAAACTTTTTCTGTCTTTCTCATGTCATCTCATGTCTCTCTCTTTCTCTCTCTCTCTCTCTCTCACCACATCACACTCTCGGTTCTCCTCCACTCTCCCTCTGTTTTCCACACCCACTGAAATAGAGCTGCCAGGCTTGCTCTTGTTATTCCTGCAGGAGAATTTCAATAAGAAGCCCTCAGTATCTGCAGCGTGAAGAATTATCGTCGGGATGCTTGGCTCTAACCGCAGTGCCTTGAGCCGGAGCAAAGCAATGCTTCTGTCTGTTGCTCTCTGGGTGTATAAATGACCGAACCGCAGTAGCATTTCAGAAAGGCTTTTCCGCTCATGGGCAGAAAGAACAAAGAATCGATGCTGCCTTTAAACACACCTACCCCGACAAACCTAGCGACACTTCTGAATTCGCTCACCTATTTTGAAAACGAGCGCACGTCGAGCACTTAACACTCCGGACCGTTGTCTTGCGCTTGGCACTGGGCCACGTGTGCAATCAGCAACACAAAGCGCCTTACCCCGATCATGTCCGAGCGACTGAGGCACTTATTATTTTTATAATGAATGCATAATGTCTGGCACATCTGGGCTCACTGGGGATGGAAAAGTGGAGGTGGGATGAAATGTGCCAAACCTGCGCTAGCATAATGAGCGCCTGTGATTAGATGGTTGGTGAGTTTTGCGGTTGGTGGGCTGCATATGAATGCCAGAGATTCTAGAAGAAAAGAATAGCGGCCTTACTGTTATGAAAGCCTCCCGAAATCTCTAAGATTTTAAGCGCGCTTGCTTATCTATATGTACCTTGAGCTTCGTTAGAGGAAAAAGCACATAACACACCGTGCACACAAGAACACCATGTACTGCCTGACATACACTTATACCGCTCAGTTCCCCAAATAACACAGTGCGTCATGGGCATTCTTTGCTTGAAATTCATAAGTGCACAAGCCTTTCTGACATTATTACTACTACATGAGTGAGTCTCAAAGAAGAGTGGTGCAGCAGCTTTTGGTTTTGCCATCGGGGCAAACCTTCAAGAGTAGATATCCAGTTAACCATTAACCATTAATCATTAAACCAGACAAGATGCATCAGATTCGCAACAAATGCTGCAATGTTTCAGTGTTGTTGTTTTGTTTGTTTTTTTCCATTTGGTCTGCTAAAATACTTGCATAGGTCTGCATCCTGAACCCAACCCACCAGTTGACCACCCCTGCCTTGGACAGTTGCCGCACTCATGAGTCATCTCTGACCACCACTCTGAACCATCTATTTGAACCATCCTGAATTGTGTCCTAGGGACCAGTGAGTGTACGGAACAGCGAATGGGGTGTCATTTTGGACACAGCGCTGCACTTTGAGGCAATGCCAGTCCGCTAGCATTATGCCTGGTGTCAGTTTACGCTCGCTGTTCCATCCGTGCGCAGAAGAGAGAGAGAGAGAGAGAGAGACAGGCTGACTGCATAGTCCGCACACAGGCTTTATATATAGACGCAACCGCTCTCACGCTGCTAAATATACAGCCAAACAGAGCTGAATTTCCACACAGCCTCGCGCCGCGGCTGAACAACAACAGAAATAAAGCTCCACGCGGTTAAACGTGTGACTAGCCTGAGCGTGACCCAGCTTGGTCACGTGCATTTCGATTCCTCTGCATCACACATGCCAACGCCTTCATCTCAGAGAAGTCTTTCACTTCATCCAGCTGTAACTCCTGATTCCTCTCTCTTTTTTTCCTCTCGATTTCTCCCTCCCTTCCAGTCTTTCTCACCTTCACGTGTTATCCACTTCCCCTTTCTCACTTGCGGCGCCTTACGCCTCCTTTGCGCTCTTTCTCTCCGAGCAGGAGTGAGGGATTGCATATAAATCCAGCTCCCTCCTCACGCTGGACGACTTTGGTCTCGTTTTGTCTCGGCACTGATTTTTGCAGATTGCCGGAACCACTCCTCCCGGTATCCCGCAGTGACACACACCTGCCTGATTTTGACCGTAGCGCATCCATTTGCATGCACTCCTGCTCATGTGGAAGGGTATACAGAGGGAATGACTTCTGGCACTCACGTTGACGTCACAGTGCCTTGCGGAAGAAACCTTGATAGGAACCAGACTCAAACTGGGACCCGTCGTCATCTGAGTGACACCGGATAGCGCAGACATAAATCATTAGTCTTTCAGAATTGTGTACTATAAAGTCCAACAGTACTTAGTGTGATGAACAGGTGTGCTTAATGAGTAGATTGGGAATAGGATTCTTGGGATGAGCAACAGGGCAGTCTTTGTGAGTCTTGGGGGCAAATCTACAATATCTCAGTGAGATTTCCACTAAGGCAAGGGTGAGACTGATGGAGCATCCAGAGCAAGAGAAAGTAAGGCCCAAGGGCAGAAGGTCCAAGCAGAAGTAGAGCATTTGGGATGAATCGGAGGCAGGTCTGGAGAGTGAGGAACCACAGGTGTAGAAATGGATCAGGGTCAGGCACCAACAAATAAATATATAGGGGGCTCTTGCACTTGATGAATGCGGTAGAAGAGAGCTGACAAGATGTTCATAGGAAAAGATCTACAGTCAGTAACTGGACGGCAATAAAGGCACCTGTATTGTTGGGTTACCTGATAATATGGCCATTTAGTGCAGGTACAGCAGAGGTATACTTAACATAACATAAACTGACTCAATTGATACATATAAAATCTTTCATTTCATGTCAGTGCACCTATTTGATCGAACCCTGAAATCCATTTTTCTGTTTCCTTCCATACGAGTTCCAGTGCCTCATGAAGTCTGGTGCGCAGCTCATGAATTCTGCTTGTATCTTGTCACACTGAAAGCTGATTTTATTTAAGCCCTTATGCTTATGGAATGGAACTCTGGGCCATGAGGAGGTCGATTCGAGTTTTGTAATTGCCTTTTCAAAACCTTTGTGCCTGCTGAACTCTTTTGCTATTCGCTCAGGGAGATCAGAACGAAACAGTGTCTTCTACAGATGCCCTGGTTATTATTATCCCGCTATCCAAGACAGAACCCAGAGGGGGTGGGGTATGAGTGTCAAAAAGCTTGGATCTCATTTGTGGTGCTGGAGATGGCACATTGAACAATGTATTCATTTATGTTTCAGTTTTAAAATGCCAGAATCAATATCAAGCCACCGATGACGTTTAAATGAACGTTGCAGCTATCAGTTTGCCTTCTTGTAAGCACTGGAGCTGTAGTGCAAAACTAACGAAGCAAACGTCTGAAATGTCCGAAAGGTCTCCTGAGTAGCGTTGGAGTCGAGGAGGAAAATGTGAGAATCTCAGTTTTGACTGAAACACTCATTTAAAATGCATGCGATGGAATGTGTTCTCTAAATCTAGTCCCCCAAGAATATCAACACTGCATATTTTTCCTGTCCTGCACTAACGCCACGGAATTAATGAAGTCAG
Organism: Chrysichthys cranchii; assembly: GCA_030068335.1. Taxonomy (NCBI): domain Eukaryota; kingdom Metazoa; phylum Chordata; class Actinopteri; order Siluriformes; family Claroteidae; genus Chrysichthys; species Chrysichthys cranchii. Next base: position 1,178,343 of record JAQMCW010000014.1, on the reverse strand, counting down.
CGTATTTTTATCCGGCTTAAAGGTTAGGTTTAAATTGCACGGAAGCGGGAGTAGAAAACGAGGATCTAGTGACCTGACCGTTCATTTTATTCAAATTTGATTCCAAGCATCTTGATGATTAAAGACATCTTGAGAATCCGTCATGCATGCATGCATCCATCCGTCCATCCGTCCATCCATCCATCCATCCATCCATCCATTATCTGGACCACTTTATCCAAGAGAACATACAAACTCTGAGCAGGAAGGCCCCAGTCGAGTGCAAGGTTCAAGCCCAGAACCAGTGCACCACCGTGCCACCTGAGAACCCCTCAGATGAAATTGAATTCTACCCGACTTTCCTGTATTGATTTATTATTTCTAATAGGCATGAGACATTATTTCATCCAAATGCTATCACATCGCGCTCCTAACGCATGCACACTTTGTTAATTATCGTCTGGTTTTAGGCCTCATTTATCAAGCTGGACGTGAATGAATTCATTTGTAAATCACTCACAGGAGCATTTACACAAGGAATATTGCGTTCGTGAGAATCCAGTTGGGAAAATCATTTGAATCCAATTTGGAGAGCTCCTGACTTTGTGTAAATTTGCATAAAAGGGGAGTGCCCGGATTGGAAAATGCACAAAATTCTCTTAGAGTTACTGCGATTTTATGAACAGATTAGGCTGTTTAATAACGTTTTATTTGCTCGTTTATTTCCATCACGCACATAAACTTTGCGACTTAGCCCAGAAGTAAGACAGATAAGTCTAGACATTTTAATAAGGACAAAAGTAACGGTGCCCTGTGAAAGCAAGAAGAAGTGTAGTAAGTTAGCCAAAGCACTGTAATGGCTGAGCTGCATTACTAGCAGGTTTCAGGTGCTGTTTCATGGTCGAGTTGCCGTTTTTTTTTTTCATTATCAGTTTTGAGTTCCGTGCGCATGGCTAAATGTAAATCAACCTGTGCCATATACAACTGTATGGGCTCGGTGACGCCTGGTGGATTATCAACATATGCATACGCGAGTTCAAAAAAGAAATCAGCGCTATCAAAACATCGCTAAATCACTGGTAAATGTGGCCTTCTGAAACCGTTTACGCCAACTTTTCGTCGGAGATTGATAATCGAGGCCTCCGGTCTCTTTGGGTTATGTAACGTTCCAATAAGGACACACAGTTGCGACTTACATTAGTGAGCAACGGAAGAATAATATTGAGGTTTTTTAATAAGCGCTGTAATGAAAACCAGTTCTGTTGAGCCATCTCAGACGTCGGGTCAAGCATGGAGGGTACATGCATGCTTTGCCTGCCTATATAAATATGAGAAACCCTAAAAAACGCTTGCACTCATTTTTATTTTATTTTTTTTTTGCTTTCTTGGGAGCTTACGGGTTCGCTTTTTAAACCTGAATAATGATGGAATAATAACTCCCACCCTGGAGCTCTATCAAGCAGACCCCTGAGTGTTTAGACTACAGACCCAGGCGGGGGAAACGAAGACAGGAAATTTGATGTCCTTCCACCGCTGCCGCCGTCTTCTTCTTCTTCTTCATTAGGACATTTCTTTGGCGCGGACGGTCCCGGCGTAACTCAAGGAGCCCGTCTCGGAAATGACTTCTGCTGCTGTTTCTTTCCTCAACTAGGGCGATGAATGGAACCTTTGTCAGGACATATGGCATTCTGATTTCCCCAGCACGTAATTACAGACAAGAGGAAAGACATCAATTAGCCTTGATTACAGAACGGCGTTCTGTAAAAGGGTGTCATGAGATAGCGGGTGGAGAAAGAATTGCGGTTTGTCTCCGATGTCGTTTCTGACTCGCCAGTCTGTCTGATACATGATAAATCTATCACAGTGATGGTATGTGTGTGTGTGTATGTGTGTGTGTGTGTGTGTGTGTGTGTGTGTGTGTGTGTGTGTGTGTGTGGTTAGAGCCTGGCCGAGGATGATGGCTTAATGTTTTAGTCTCTTTTTTTTTTTTCGAGAGCTCTAATCAGCAGCTTGCGGTCTAACTCCACAGGCGATCCTTTTCTCGCTCTTTCTCTCCATGATTGTGGTTAATTGGTGGAGAAATGGAATGGAAGGTCTCAGCTGTGTAGTGCCCAGTTGGGGCGAATGGATTAATTCTTTCCTCCTGTGGAGCTCTTCTGGGCTGAAGCAATGGTGTGCCATTGCTCCCTCTCTTTTTATAGTTTTATATAGAAACATTCACGCTCCACCTGTGCCACCGTGGAACCCGGATTAGCCGAGTATTATTGAAGTAATGCTTTGATTTGATTTTTTTTTATAATTCCGTCAAAAAGGTTCCTATCGGTCAAATGGTTGGGGGTTTGATGCCGTATGTCAACCTGACCTACTTCAGTTTTACAAATGAGAACATTGGATTTCATATAGAGGAGGTCATGATACCAGAGAGCCATTCCATTAGTTTAATCAATTAAAGAAAGGCATGTTGTGCAGTTTATCAGTTGAGAACGTATCAGTTAGAACATCTGTGAGACAAGTTCCCCTGAAATTCTTCTTTTGTTTTACACATGAAAACAAGGAAACTCCACCTCTGACAGTTACCTCGGACCTTTGTCGTCCGCTCCTGTGAATTTCGACTCGCACAGGTGCTTTGACTTTTACGATATAAAGAGACAAAGATGGCTGAACTCTATCAACTTTCCTTTGAATTTCTTTGTTTCTTCCTGGTTTCATTCTCTTCTTTCCCCCTTCTCTCCACAGGTACTACGTGTGTGTGGCTGTGCTGATCTACTTCCTGCCCCTGTTGGTCATGGGTTGTGCTTATCTGGTGGTGGGGCTGAACCTGTGGGCCAGCGAGATTCCCGGAGACTCCTCGGGCCGCTACCAGGAGCAACTCACCGCCAAGCGCAAGGTCAGTACAAAGGGTGTTAAACGATCGAGAGGGCACGGAGTTTCGAAACAAACATCTCACAGACTAAACAACTCAATGTGCGCCCAGATTGTTTTGTGTGTTTTTTAAACACTTTAAAGACGAGTAACATGATGCAGACAAAACAAAATCAACGCTTACAGAAAGACAGGAGCCTAGAGCATTTACCTGAAACGTGACCCCTTGTACCCTTTGATCACATTTTGTTGTTTATCCATAGGCCAATTTTATTTTCCCTTCGCATGAAGGCAAAATCTTGGGTTGGTTTTTTCTTTTTCTTTTTTTTTGTTGAAATTCTGATGTTTCCATTCAGACTTTGATATGCAGGCTTTGCATGAAAACAGGATCGGATGATGAAAACTCGCTGCTCAGCACAGTCAGGTCTGAGAGATAATGAGGGTCAGGAAGAATAGCAGTCGTAAAATATTCTACATGAGATTCCCATTCGACCGCGACGGCTCTCGATCTCGATATCAGACGCACGCATACACGCACTCACACACCATGCTTTTTTATACTCTCCTCAGGAGCCCCGGCTCATTTTTCTTCCTCTCTCAGTTTTGACTTTCTTTGACACCCTCACTTATTCTTCTGTGATATATAGCACTACTTGCACCCCTCGTTTGCCCAGCCTATTTGACTCGCGCTCTCTCTTTCTTGCACACATGGATGTGCGTAGGTGGTGAAGATGATGATCGTGGTCGTGTGTACCTTCGCCGTCTGCTGGCTGCCGTACCACGTCTATTTTCTCCTTCATCAGTTCTTCCCTTTGCTCTTCGAGAAGCCCTTCATCCAGCAGGTCTACTTGGCCATCATGTGGCTCGCCATGAGCTCCACCATGTACAACCCCATCATCTACTGCTGCCTGAATGACAGGTAACAGCAAGACCTGCACAGGGGGTGGTGAAGCGTCCAAAAAAAAAAGGATGTATAAAATCTATTGGGCTTACAATTACAAGAGATACACGGAGCCTAAAATGGTTCCTCGTGGGTTCCTTGGATAACTGTGGGTTGTCTCTGTCTAAGGAACAGTTTTCCCAAGGTTTTCAGGTTTTATATGGGTTCCACTGAACCATGGGTCTCAGAGTGAGGCATCCATGAGGTCCACGCACAGACAAGGGGTCCATGAAGGTTCACTACAGAGGAAATCACAAGACACTGTTATTAAAGTTAATATATGGGCAGGCTAACCTCCCAAGCTAAGGTTAGACGCTTGTTAGTCATAGCAGATGTTGTAAAAATGTCACGTTGCAATTTTTCAGCGGCTCGGCGAGTTCAGGATATGCAATCAGAATGAATTCATTCAAACGGACAATCTTTGCTTGTGTGTTAAATAATCAGTGATCAAACATAATACTTTGCGGAAAACAATGCTCATTCAGGTCTGCTTCTCCAAGCGGAGAGAGAAGCAGCGCTGAGCATTTTGGCTATTCGTCTCGCATGCACTTCTCTCCGACTCATTAGGATTTTTTGCTCATGGTTTGTGAAATAGCCGCTCCGGTGCAGTGTGCATGCTGAAGAGGAGCACAAGAAAGAAAGCTTTTGACAGTGGAAATGACTAATGTTTCCAAAAGCTATTCGAGCTCTCTCGGTCTCCTTCTCATCCACTTTTCATGCTCCCCACTCTTCATGTAGGGTTTAGCATTCATACTCATCAAGCTCGTTTTTTTTTCCTGGGCACTCAAACACTCTGTGTGCCTCTCTGTCACACTTTTGTCCTCGCCCCCACACCAGGCACATCTATCTCCTTAGGCTTTGTTGTGTGTGTGTGTGTGTGTGTGTGTATGTGTGTGTTTGGCAGATTCCGCGCTGGCTTCAAGCAGGCGTTCCGTTGGTGCCCGTGCGTTCACGCCGACTCCTACGAAGGCCTGGAACTCAAGTCCACGCGCTACCTCCATACACAAACAAGCGTGTACAAGACAAGCCGAGCGGAGCCCACCGTGCCGGTTGTCAACAGTCCGTCATTTGAGCTGGCATCCAATGGCTCATCATCTCGCAGCATGTCCAAGACCGTGTCGGAGACGTCCAGCTTCTACTGCGGCAATAACCTGCCTGCCTAGGAGCTCTCGTGATCAGCAGCAGAACGTAATGAAGACCCAGTCCATGTTAATGGTGCAAAAAAACAACAACAAAGGGATAAATCCGTTCACCTCTGTACAAATGTCATCTACGTATAATTTTCCATATCATTTGCTGTTTCTGTGTAATTGTTGTGACAGGCCATCACGGTGGGTGTAGACAGCTGAGGAACATGCTGGAGAACCAAGAGTTTGTTGTGTTCCTTCAAGTTTTTTTTTATGAATCTGTTCACCTTCATTTTGTCAATTTTGAACCATGTTCATTGAGACTTATGGGCAGATCCTATGTGGAATGTGCAAGAAAAGAACAGAAGTCTGTGAAGTGTTTTTACTTATAAAGTGCTCATAGATCAATTCGCCTCCATAATAAGTGAATGAATCATATCGGTTTTATCCATTGTGAACCATGCTGAGTGAGTATCATAGGCATATCTTACGAGAAATGTACCAAACAACTAGAAGTTTATGAAATGCGCCTGCATATAAAATGTTAATGGATGAGTTCACCTCCATAATGAGCGTTTCATCTGGTGTTACTGGAAGCTCATAGAGATTAGGGCAGTCGGAATATTGTCAGACTGCCACTGATGGGGCCTTGAACCACTTTGATTAAAGGATCTGCCAGATGCATACATGTAAATACTATCTCTGTTTAATCTGTTACGCTAGATAGTATCGGCGTAGATGGCCAGGAACATTTTGAAGAACCTGAAATCCTCGGTGTGTGCCGAACTAAATGTGTTAACCAGTTGACTTTTGGAGAGCCGGACATTCTTCCCATACCGAAATCTGATGGGTGCATTCGTCTGCATATGACACTCTAATCTCTGTAACAGACGACTTTTTGGAAATCTTTTGTGTTTGTGTAAGTGCCTCATAGCTGTATTCTCAGTGTCTATAATCTGTTGTAGGTAGACTATACTCTTTTTGTTGTTGTTCCTTTTTCTATGCGTCTACACCCTTATTCTGGCCACATTAGCATCAGAGTATCGCTTTGAAATGACTGACCACGAGACCCTTCAGGGACGTGCCCAGAGACCTTCGTGTGACGAGAACATTATCACTGCAGCCTTGCGGACTCACGCGCTGTGGATTATGAGCTATGGACCTGGCTACAGTGTGTTACCGTTTACATTTTACTAGCATGTAATTGTGCGGATTAAGTATCGTATACAACGCTTGAACACACAGCCTTTCCTCTTGGCGTATATACTGTAGGTCTGTGTGAATAGGTTTATTTTGTAGCAAGGTTTGGGAACCTCAAAGTAGTGGGAGTCTTGAGCTCTGATTAACTTGGTTGAAATCCAGACGAAATACATTTCTGTCTAAAAGATTTTCAGAGATGAGTCAAATTTTCAAAAAGACGATATACAATCCATGACCAGCAAGGACCTTGGAGTAAAATGGCTTCTGGCATGGTACCGCATCACGCTGGGCAGTGTGAGCATCGAATCCATGCCAGTCTCTTTTTTGGGTAAATGAAAAAGCCTAGAATGTAGCATCTAAACTGCCTCTTGGCATGGACACAGTGTACAGAGAGAAGAGAAAAAGGAAGAATATTCACTGATATTTATAGCTGTGCCCGGAAATCGAAATCAGTCATGACGGCCAGGGATCCACTGCCAAATTGTAATCAAAGGTTTCTCTGGTTCAGAAGTTCTAGTAGTTGTGGACCCCCCCCCCTTCCCCATGAGGCTTTGGCTTTGCTTGACTTTTGGTCAATTTGGTCAACTTCATTCTAGGAAAAACAGTAATGGGAACAGTTGTTTGTCTCTATCCGTCTACGTCTGTCTTATGAACGCCGTTGCCCTTCCCTTCCAGTCATTTGCCTGTTCTCAGCTTAAGCGGTCATGCACAAAATTAACTCTGGAGTCCGGCCCTGGAGTTTTAATTTTAGCCTCCCATCAACACATGGTGCACAAATTTGACAGAAAGAGGTGGAGGAGTGGAAGGGATTTGCTGGTGTTGTTGTGTCGTGGCAGTGAAAGACCAAAACCTAGAGGAGGACCACTGGGTTTGGGGGGAGGGGTAGCACACCTGTTGTTTGAGATTATGTAGCGTGGTATGTGACCGTGGTGTCGGTTTTCTAGGCAGGAGGTAGGACATAGCGTGCATTAAGGGATCAAACTGTTCTGGCACACTGAATGGTGCTCAGGCAGATTTTACAAGCGACTGTGGAACCTGTGGAGGTGTGTGGAGAAGTTATGCTTCGCTTCAGACAGTCTGGTTTTCCACTAAAGACTCGAATTGGGTTCGAGTCGGCGAATGGATGGGAGGTGGTCGGTGCAGGAACGTCATCACTGGCAGAGGGATGGGAATACTAGGAAGAAGTTGGAGCTTCTAAAGTGTTTTTTCTCCCAAACTTCAGTTGCATAAATAGCCACAATTCACTTGGTCAACATTAGAGAATGTGAAGAGAGAGGTGAATAGTCATGCAGTGCCCTGTAAATATCTGTAGGTGTATTTGTCTTTGTGTTGGGTTTTGTTTACTTTCCAAAGCCCTTCATAAGAAATATATTTCTCATGAAGCTGGGAGCATGGTGGGGCCATGAGCGGCAGCTCCTGGTCTCCAGGTGGCATTATGGTAATGAACCCTTATGGATTTATGCTTTGTCCTAGAGTAGATCCTTGTGTGTCTGTAAACAACATTTGTCAAAGGATGCAAGAGAATGTTTCACTATTTTTCCATAATCCTCCCCATTGCCTGGTGAGATCAAATAGACAAGAGCACAACTTCTGTCGACTCTGGGTTCTGTCCTCTTATGCCCTCGTATAAACCCAAGAAGGGAGAGAATGAATGCTTATGCTTGCTATAATTTAAGTGACGACAGCAACTAATATGTTTCCGAGACTTTCCACAGCATTAAATATACCCATAATTGGTTAAAAAAAATTATGTAGGGCTTTCGTAGGGAAATCATCAACTCCGGGGTAGTTGTAGTGTCTCTATATTTATGCCCGAATACCAAATATGAGGTCATAGTATTGCATCACCTTTGAGCAAACAGTTTTAGCTAGCTTGTGCATATCGAATCACAATAAACCTTTTTTTTTTTCTGGTGACTACAATTTCATTTATTTAAAATCGTATCTTTCTGGAACACTTAATCACATCTTCTCCTTATCAAGATATCGACATTCCCATTCGTTTCCATTCAGGATTTCTACAAAGTACAAATTCAAATACAAGTCCACTGTAGACGTTCTAGATATAACCGAGGCTGGGGCATAACTCCTTGATGCCTTTTCCGGATCTTGACTAGCTGTACGCCATTGCATGTAGAGTCTCTGTCAGTATCTGCTCCATGGGACATAAAGCTCTCATCATGCCTCATATGTCTGAGCACAGCAGAGCAACAACACCTGCTGAGAGAAGTGGACATGCTGTAAAAAGCCTCAGCTGACTGAGAACCGTGTGTTGCCTGTCCATCATCTAACCAGCATGCCGGCGTTCGTAGTTTCAGCAAAGCAGAGTCTCCTAGGTTTACGCCTATTGGGAGGGAATCCAAAAAAATAAAACACATCCTTCCAAGCACTGAAAATCCCAAATGAGCAGCAGCCACATGCTTGGCAATGGACGTATTTGTTAAGCAAACTTCATTAAACAAGCTCCACTAGCTTGGAGAAATTACTCTTCTGTCGCGCCCCCCCATCCCCCCCAACTCCAAATTTCAGGCCACCTGCTGCAATTGTGTGTCTCCAAAATTAGTTAGCCTTCCCCCTGCACCCTCATGTTGACTGGCACGCATTGTTTTCAGGGCATGAATTTCTTCCTTAGTGTGAAGAAATAATCACCAGCTTTGGTTTGATACGAAATCTCTCAAACCCCCCTGCGGATTCCAGTGCAAACTTGCCAGACTGGCTTTGCCATCGCGTGAATGTTAAAGCTATTTTGGTACAAGGCTGTTTTCAGTGTCCGGTGCTATTCAGGAAAAAAAAAAAGAAAAAAGTAGCCTCTTTGTTTTGGATGTTCTCTATGGTTTTGGAGAATTTCAGGATCAGGCATTCACATCACTGATCATATGAGCGTGAAATGACTGCCCTTGAATATCGCTTATGCTCAGCGTGGATGATATTGACTGAAAAAACGCAGACCCGTTAAAGCAGTTAAATCCCTTGGAAACTAAATGCCACTTAGTTCCAGTACTTACTTGGAGCGATTACCAATTGCCACCGCAATAGCCCTAACATCTGACTGGTTTGAGATCATCCAGTGTTGAGGATAATTTTGCTAATCTGATATGTGTGGATTTGCTTGACGCGAGTTAAAAAATATATACAGTGGGGCAAAAAAGTATTTAGTCAGCCACCAATTGTGCAAGTTCTCCCACTTAAAAAGATGAGAGAGG
>JAQMCW010000014.1:1127015-1142483 GCA_030068335.1 Chrysichthys cranchii | reverse complement strand
ATATTATTTGGATTTTATAACACATTGTCACACCATATTATTTCAAGGAAAACAAAATATTGTAATAAAGTGGTGTTTTTCTGGTCAAATAGCATGTTTTTCACCATAGGGTCAATCTGACCCCATAGAACCAAGAATGTGACTTTTTTTCATGGTACCAGAGCAGGGATAAAAAAAAAAAAAAGTGCTGAATTAGGGAAGTATACAGCCCATAGTTTCAGATAAGACCCAGTCAGGAAGCAGATGTGGGTGCCTGTGTCATTGTTTAAAAAAAACAAACAAACAAACATCTGGAGTTCTGTAAAGCTGTTTTGTACCAATGTGTAGTGTACATTTTTCAGCTGACTGAGCGATCATGTACTGAAATATTCTGTATCCTGTAAAATTCTAAGAGCTGAAAGATTTCCCTTTAGTTACTAGGGTTAACATTTAGGTGTAGCACAGTATTAATTAACTGCATAAATAATTACAGTGCCCTGAAAAAGTATTTGCTCCCTTCGTGAATTCCTCTACTTTTGTCTATTAAAATGCTTAAAGGGGACATTGCATTGTTTTGTTTTGTTTTGTTTTTTTTTTCATTAATTTTGCAGTGGTCTCTAGTATGAATGAAGGCCCTGTGAGTCGGTTTTGGTGAAAAAAATGTTCTGGTGCTCCTGTTTCAGACTGTTCTAGTTTGGCGGAGGAGTGCTTGGGAGGAGAACGATAGGATTTCGGCCCTTACTCATGAATATTCATGACATGCAAATGCATCGCCTCTGATTGGCTAACAGCACTGTGACCCTCCCTCCATTGCGTCATCAAAGATTCTGAGATACAGCCTTACGTGTTTGATCCTGAATCTGAGGAGGAAGGAGAGATAGCAGAAGAACCGCTTCCTGATCGTTTGTCGATGAACGTTTCAGAATGGTAACATTTAAATGTGGTGTTTTTGAATGTTTGTGGTGATTGATTGAATTGATCATGATTTAAGTTGTAATAAACTGTTGGAAACATTTTAAAATAAAGACTTGTTTCTTTACACTATCAACAGTCCTTGCAATCTTCCTGGTAGATATTTTACTTTACAACACAGGGTTAGTGCCCTGCTAAATGCAGTTCAGCCACTACTGTAGACAATGAAGTTAGAAAAGTTGCTGTGATCGAAATGATTAGAACACAGAACTAACGTCGCCTTATACTTCGCTGGTGGTGTTCCAAAGACAAATTCCAACCATTTCTTCCTCAGTTCTTCTTTCTTGGTCAAGACTTGCAATGTTGCTGTGTTATTGTCACAAATAACACAGACACAAACATGTTCCACCATGTTTTCAGCTTGCTGTTAGCTCCTCTACTCTCAATAGTTAGCTTCTACCTGCTGAGACGGGCTCAGCTCTCTTCTGGCTGCAAAATCAAAACTGTCTTCCCGTGGGTGGTCACAAGCCAAGGTAGGTGAGACCATGACTACTAATTTTCGAAATGATGTAAGTTCGAAGGGCTTTTTCTGATTCGCTCATTTTTACATTTATATTCTTTCTATGGCTAATGCAGACAATGGAGGTAGAAGAACATTTTCACGTTCAGCATGCATATGCAACTCGGAGTGACCTATCATATTTCAAAAAGAGCAAGTGTCAGAGTGCATAAAAAGATTGTGGAATACTTTAAAAACAATGTTCCTCAACGTTAACTTGCAAATACGTTGCAAATCTCATCATCTACAGTGCATAACATCATCAAAAGATTCAGGGAAACTGGAGATATCTCTGTGTGTAAGGGACAAGGCCAAAGACCTCACATTTGAAATGAGTGCATTTTTTGCATAAAATTGCAAAATTTCTCAGTTTAAACATGTGTTATGTTATCTATGTTCTGTTGTGAATAAAATGTTGGCTCATGTGATTCGAAAGTCTTTTAGTTTACATTTTATTCAAATTTAAAGAACGTCCCAACTTTTCTGGAATTCGGGTTGCAATTCGACGTGTTTTTAGGGTTTAATATTTATGTTTCGACTATTTTAAATGTTTATGTATGCTATGCTTCTTCTTCTTCTTTTTTAAAACTATTTAATATTTATGCCGTACGAAAAAAATGCAAGTGGTTTGTCTGTATTTTGTCGGTCTGAATATAAATGCTTTTTTTTTTTGCTGACTGGGTGCATGCTATTTTGTTGATTTAATAATAAAGAAATGATTTCTAAGAGTTTGGTCACGTGAATCGACATTTTATTTTTATAACAACATGAAAAAAAGGACTTTTTTTTTTTTGGTTCTGTTAATGTATGCAAATTCATGTGCGTTTAATTCGAAGAAAACTATTTTGCATAAATTAATATAAATAAAACATAAAACTTGAAAACATCAGCTATACAATTACAAAGATAAATTAATAGTATAATAAACGTATTAATAGTTGTAAAAAAAAATACAGATAAAAAATTATTTAAAAAAAACCCCAAACCCTACCATACACTAACTTGCACTGAGCACAAACCGAAACTCAACACCGGAAGTGACGAAAGCCATGTAACACTGGCTGTCCCTCAAACAGCTCCTTGTTCGATTAAAGTGTGCACTACGTAGGGCGTGTAGTCCGTTACTGCCCGCGGCTTGTAGTGCGCCTGTGTAGTGAGTGACGAAGCGTTTGGGATTGGAGTGTGTGATGATGATGAAGCAGAGTTTAGCTGCCGGTTTAACCGTCAAAACACAACCTGAGAGACTCCAGTAACGGTTAGAAACCATAAATAATCATTCATATAATTTATATTTACTGGTTTCAGTGTATTTTAAGCTTGCTTTACGCTTGTGTACTTGTTAGCCGAGCAGCTAATGTAGTTAACGAGCTAGCTTTAGGTATTATGGTGCTAGCCGGGTCAGTAGAGCTGTAGGAGCTGTTTGGTGTTTCAGTCAATGTAGCCTGAGAGAGCTGTTTAAATCAACTGGGTCTGCTGGAGCTAGGAGCAGTGTTCATACACTCTGGGATATACTGTATACAGGGTAGAGTATATAGAGTAGAGTACATAGATAGTGTATAATATAGAATATAGAGTAGTGTATACCACAGAATATAGTGTATAGTATAGTGTATATAGTGTGTAGTGTATACCATAGTATATAGTGTATAGAATATAGAGTATAACGTGTATAGAATAGTGTATAGAGTATTTTGTGTATAGCATAGGATACAAAGTATAGTATATAGAGTATAAAGTGTATAGTATAGAGTATAGTGTGGTATATAGAGTATATACTGTATCGTGTGATATAAAGAGTATATAGCATATAGTATAGTGTGGTATATAGAGTATATACTGTATATTGTGGTATTATAGAGTACATAGTGTATGGAGTATAGTGTGGTGTAAAGAGTATATAGCGTATAGTATAAAGTATCTTGTGGTTTATGGAGCACAGTGTGGTATAAAGAGTGTATAGTGTGGTATATCGAGTATATAGTGTATTATATAGTGTATAGAGTATAGTGTGGTATATAGAGTATATAGTGTATAATATAGAGTATATTGTTCTATATAGATTATATAGTGTATAGAGTATAGTGTGGTATATAGTGTATAATATAAAGTATATTGTGCTATATAGAGAATATAGTGTATGTAGTATAGTGTGGCATATAGATTGTAGTGTATAGTATAAAGAATATGAGTATGAGTGAGTATTGTCCAGAGTAATGATGATGTCCTTACACTGTTTTCTCAGGACTGAGCTGTAAGAGAAAGAGAGTGTGTGTTCGTGTGTGTGTGTGTATGTGTGTGTGTGTGTGTGTGTGTGTTCGTGTGTGTGTACGCGTGTACAGGATGAGCTCGTATTTTGATGAACATGACTGCGAGCCCACAGACCCCGAGGAGCAGTACAGGCAGAATGCCCTGCTGGAGCTGGCCAGGTCATCTCACACACTCTCACACTCACACTCTTGTACACACTTACGGCACGGTTAGGCCTGGCACGAGAGCATTATACTTCTCACAACTCTTCACACTTAATACTCTCTTTGGCAAAAGTATGCGGACACCTGACCCTCACACGTACTGCATGTGTAAGAGTTTCTCAAACAGAGTCAGAGGCACACAGTTCTCCAGAAGGGTCCAGTGTGTGCTGTAGCAGTACAGTTCTTTCTCCCTTCTCTGGAACTAAGAGGCCCAAACCTGCTCCAGCGTGACAGTGCCTCTGTACACAAAGCCAGCTCTACAAAGACGCCCCAAAACCCAGCAGATGAGTCCATGTTGATGTCCCTAGTTTTGGACATGTTTGGATGTTCAGCGAGCTCATATGCATGTGATGGGCAGGGGTGCACATACTTTTGGCCTCATAGTGCATTATGCTTATACCAAGGTGTTTGTGGTGTTGTTCGTTTCTGTATACCTGTGTACGGTATAGGTATCTATGATAGACGCTACATGTGTGTGTTTTCCTCCAGGTCTCTGATGCAGGGTCTGGACGTGGACTTTGGCTCTCTGGACATTTCCGAGTGGGATCAGCGTCTTCCTCCTCCAGCAGCCAAGACCATCGTGCAGGGTCTTCCTCAGCTCGTCATATCCCCACAGCAAGCAGGTAACTCAGAACGTCATCTAAAGGAGGCTGTGGGTTCTTGAAGGTTCTCAGGAGGACTTTCACACATGCTGTCGCTTCAAGAAGCTGCTTTTTCCCCCTCTTGTGCTGAAATGGCCTTCAGAGTGTGTGTGTGTCTGTTTTTGATGCAAGTGTGTCTCTGATTAATTGTGTTTGCGTAGATAAAGGGCTGAAGTGTCCAGTGTGTCTGCTGGAGTTTGAGGAGCAGGAGACGGTGCGAGAGATGCCCTGCAAACATCTGTTCCACTCCAGTTGCATCCTGCCCTGGCTGGGAAAGGTGAGACACACACACACACACACACACACACACACACACACACACAGGCAGAGGCACAGAGAGGTGGAGAAAGATTGACAGAGTGAGAGAGGCATAGAGACAGGAAGAGAGAGACCGACAGAGAAGAAGAGAGAGAGATACAGATATAAGTAGAGACAGGATTGACAGAGTCTGAGACAGACAGACAGACAAAGACACACACACACGATCATGATAACGTATATAATTCTTTTCTTTCTTTTTTGACTTCATGAAATCAATATAAGACCTGTTTTGTTTTGTTTTTTCCAGACCAACTCGTGTCCTCTGTGTCGCCTCGAACTGCCCACTGACAACCCCGAGTACGAGGAGTTTAAAAAGGACAAGGTGAGCAATAATCCAGTTCACACATTCATCACACACACACACGCGTGCGTACGTGCGCAGTCACGTGACCGCCAGAACCACCATAACAAGCACTTAGTCCCTTCAGTTGACTTTAATCACCTGATGTCGCAGGTTCCCAGGACCACACCCCGTCCCCGCGCGTTTCAGTGTTTTTCCAGCGAGTGGACGTGGGTGTGTGAGAGCAGGAAAAACACGTATCGCACAACACTAAATGATGCTAGCAGCTTCTCATTTGTTTAATAAAGAACATGTCACTGGGATGATGATGTTATTTTTTCTCCTTATACACACACACCCCTCCCCAAGATTGTCAGCATTATGTCACAGCACCACCTAGAGGGTAACAAACACCTGACAGTCCTGAAAAATACCATCATGACGTTATCAACTTGAAGGATGTTGAAAGAGAATATAAAGAGAAAATCGTGTGTGTGTGTGTGTGTGTGTAGGACCGGAGGAGACAGAGAGAACACCGTCTGGAGGATCTTCATGGAGCCATGTACACATGACACACACAAACACACACAGACACACTTTAAACGCAGGGCTTAAATCATGGCACACGGCTTTGACGTGCTGCTGTCTCTCAGATGCAAGTGAGTTGGACCACAAATTATATATATACACGTGTTAAACTAGGATTTGGTGAGCGTATACATATCCAGAGTGCTTTTGTTATTAGTTTATTACTGTTATGTGTGATTTTAGCATAAAATTTCTGAAAATGTTTTTTTTTTTTTTTTAATACAGACAGTCGTGCTTTTGGAAACGTCGGCACGGTTCCATCATGAGCCTGATGTTTATTTTTATGGTTTGACCGTAAAGATTTAGAGTAAAAAATAAATCAAGGTAAAAAAAAACTTCTGATGAGAATGTTATCTTGCTGGCACGGGAAAGAAGAACCAGTGAATTACACGACAGCCTACAGCGGCGCATGAAGGTCTGTGAACCCTGTGCCGTTTTCTAGATTTCTGCATGAATATGCCGTAAAACCTCATCAGATTTTCACACGAGTCCTAAAAGCAGATCAGGAGAACCCGGTTAAACAAACGAAAGCAAAATACTATAGCCGTTTCATTTGTTTATCAAGGAAAGCGATCCAATATTAGAACATCTGTGAGTGTACTTTTAGGGCTCGTGTGAAAATCTGATGATGCGCTCACTCACAAGCCCCCTCTGAAAGTATTGGGACAGGGATGCGGGGTTTTTTTTGTGATTTTTGCCTCTGAACACCACCGCAGCGGATTTGAAAGGAAGCCGTCCAGAGTGATGGAAGTGTGGACTTTCAGCATCAGTTCAAGGGGTTGAAGAAAAATATTGTTTTTAACTGTTTAGGAGTTGTAGGATTTATTTATTTTTATTTGTACACTGCCCCTTATCCGTCCTGGTTTCAAAAGTAATGGAACAGCCAGTCGGCGAACAGTTTCACTGCCAATCCAGGTTCGATTCCAATACTTTTAGAGGGAGCTGTGTTTAAGCGGAGATAGAACATTCTGAAGGGTTCAAACCTTCAAACATCACTGTAGAGGTGAGTGAGTGATTTGTGGAGGGGTGGGATGAGCAGACAGAAATGTATGCATCTTTACAGCATACTTTTCTAAACGGATATCATTTATATATAAAAAAAAATCTACTCTTATAATAAATATAACAGTAACAGATTTCTAGTGCCCTGTCATACCAAAAAAAGGAGCAAAAGTTCAAGATTTCCCATAAAGTTCCAGCCCAAAATGTGTACATACCATTTTTATTTATTCATCCATCATTCTGACTGTAATTGAATAGAAACATCTGATCGGAGAGAAATCATCAAAACGATACAGAAATCCGACTTCTTTTCTTTTACACAAAGTGATTTAGAAAATAAAAAATACTCTCTGTGCCGGTTTCTATTTCGGATTTGGAATTTGATCCTTTTCTCTGTTTTTCAGAATTGATTTGTGCAGATTTAAAAAAAATAAAATAAAATAATAGTAATAATAAACAACAATTAAAAGACACCAGAAAAAAATGCAACAAGCTGGGGGAGGGGGCTGAAGAGAAACGCACAAAAACAATAAAATTAAATTAAGTTTTACCCCTGAAAACTGTCTGGGCCTTTTCATTTAAAACAAAAACAAACAAACAAAAAAAAACAGTTGGCAGGCTCTCAGCTGTGAAGAACTCCCGATTGTCTGGCGGACATATGAACACAAACAGCAGGTTTTGAAAAGAAAAAAAAAACAAAACAAGTGCTAAGCGTCAGACTTTGGTCATGTGAACGTTGAGAAAAGCTGGAAGCGAGCCGTCACGGCTCTATTGCTCTGTCGCTGAAAAGGTGTCTTCCAGCCCGATGAAAACGTTTGGACGCTTTTGGTCTTTCTCCCTTTTAAACGAAGGAGAAAAAGAATGACCCTGGACGGGTTCCACACGTCAGTGCAGTCGTCAGCGATGCACTTCATACAGTGATGGAGGTCGTGCTGCGCTTCACAGGGCGGATGCACAGCACCGAGAGCGGACGTTAATCGGCGTCAACTCCAACTGGAGAGAAAAACTACGGGCGGACGTACAGTTTGGCGACCTTCAGCAGGCTTATAAATGCTGTAGCGCCGGACGTACACCTGACTTGTTCAAACGGAGCCAGGTGACGAAATTAAGCCCACTGAGAACCACGTTTCCGTCCCGTAAATCTGCTCTTCGTGGTCGTTCTCCTTGAACAGGCAACCTGATGCTTTTTTTCCCCCTTTATTTTGTATAGCATCGTCGCCTGGGTGTAGTTAGTGCTTCTCAGAAATGATCACCGAACACGTCCGAAATGTGAACAGGTTCCTCGGAATCCCTTCGACAGACAGGAAGTCCGACAGGGGAACCTTTTCAGAGACCCTTGAGACGGCGTGGTTGAATACAAACGGACGTCCGTCCAGCGGACGTTTGTGCGCAACCTAGACGACGCCACCAGGAGACAAGGAGCGAGCCCGCTTTGGTTTGACGCGACGGACGGATGATTAAGGCCACAAACAGCGTTCAAAACACGGATTCCCAGGAGCCAGCCTGGACACACGGATCGACAGTTCAGTCGCATGTGGAGCGCCTCAAAACCGACGGCTTGGACTGTCGACGTTTGCGAGCGGTAATCTCGACCGACGTAGATATGGCGACGGCTTTGGTAGACTAAACGCACGGCAAAAAAAAAAACAAAAAAATAAATAAATAAATCTCTCTCACCGACTACAGTTTGAAATTCACCCTCGTGGGTTCTTTCATGACATGAAATGCGTGGGAACGCAGCGGAGCACGCAGTAAACGCAGAAAGTGGACACGAACCACCTTGCGACGGACGGCTGGGATGGATGGCACAAGTGTGAGTGATTGATAATACAGAGATGTCCAGAAAGAACTGATATTTTAACAAAAATGGAAACAAAAACAACCCACGCAGGCGTATAGCTAACAGAACTTCTTTATATATGTATATAAATATATTTTAAAAACAGGCATAAATATGATCGTCTCTATAAGGCAGTGATTACTAACGTTCGGTGATTTCAGCGCGATGTGCAAGTACTCGTTCATCCGTTCGAGACTGTGCGTGTACATTTCTAAGCGCCACACGACGCACCGCCACGGAAAAACGTCCTGACATCGTTCACGCGCGACATGCAGACGTGTCCCGGAAAGCAGGGTGGACGTACAGCAGCAGGCAGCTCCAGGCCACTAAACGACGGGCCCTTGTGCAAAGACACGTGACAGAAATGTGACAAAAAAACAAAAACAACACACACACACACTAAAACCCAAGCACTCATAGGCAAACCTTACAAAAGCCCAGGGGGGCGGGACTGATGTCGACGCTGACGTCCCAGGGGCTACGCTGAGCACCACGAGCCACGTTTCCCGTTGGACCGGCAGGACGAGCTCGAATGGTGGCCCGGTTCCGTCCCGCACTGCAGCATTCAGGAGTTACATCACGTTCGACTTTAAGGGCGCCAATCTTTCATAGGGGGAAAATTGTAATTAAATTAACAGGTGAGACTGACCGATGTGAGACTGAGGAAACGGGGCGGGGCTTCTATTAGTGTTGGTTGAGTTCACGACTGTCAATCATTCTATTTTTTTTTTTTTTAAATTTTAAGCAAAAAAAAACAAAACAAAAAAAGAGCAAAGATGTAACTAAACTGTGCAGTGCAGGGGAATCATGGGATTTACAGAACTTGGTTCAAGGCAGCAGTGAGTGTGTGAGTGTGTATATGTGTGTGTGTCTGGGGGGGGGTTAGTTAAAGCATAGCTATGTTCTCCGGCATGCAGTTCAGCTGTGTAGACGTGGTGCTGCTCCTGCCCGGAGTCTTCAGCTCCCGGGAAGCCCCGCCCCCGAGGGGGAGGTTCCTTTGCACGCCGGCCATCAGGGTGTCTCTGGTGACGGAGCCGAACTCGTAGGTGAACGTCCCGTAAAAGACGAGGATGACGACGGTGAAGACCCACTCGCAGATGGCGGCGGCGTGCTGCAGGATGAAGCTTTCGTGGATGAAGAAGGCGCCGCCTGACACGAGCGGTTAGGGAGCTTAGCTTTGTACGTTTTTACCTTTCTCAATTAACAATAGCAAGTTTTCAGATTTCAATACTAGTATCGTCGTCATGTTTTTATGATCACCTCTCAGATGATGTGCTAACTTCATCATTTAATGTTTTTGTTTGTCCTGCCCCCCCCAAAAATAAATCTCCCGTTCCTGTAGCGACGGTGCGTGTGAAGGTGTTAAAGGATACTGAGGATGAGGGCGATGAGCGAGACGCTGGAGAGCACCACCCTCACGTGGGCCATCAAGTAATCCAGGGGCGTGACGGCCACGCGGTACGTCAGCACACACTGCAAACACACGAACAGCATGCCGGCGGGAAAGGCGATGCCGGCGCCCACGTAGTGCAGTGTCTTAGCGTGGTCCACCTAAGGGGCCAAGCAGATTTCTCAAGCCAGGCTCGGAGGGGAAAACGTGGAACGTGTTATGATTATGCATGGATTGCGTGGGTTTTTTTTTCTTCTTCACTACAGACCTGGAAGTTTCCCACCATGACGAGGCCCACGGCGTTGGTGAAGCCCGACACCAGGCCGCTCGTGTTGGTCCAGCTATGGTGACTGTGCTCGACGATCTGAGCGTAGCGCAGCAGACACACCATCACCACTGTACACACATCAGGAGAGAAAGGGGCGTTAGGGGGGCGTAACCCGGCATTCCTACACACACTCTAAACACTCAACGGCTTCACTCCGGTACAACACCTCCGAACACAAGAGGACACCAGGAATTTAATCACTTTCTCGTCATCATTACTGCTAAAAGTGTTCGCTCTTTGGCTGAACAGGGGCAATAAAATGTCGGTCCAGACAGCGACAGGAGTTTAAAAAGGTTCCCGAGGAAGAAAAAGAAGAAAAACGAGTGGAAACGATGCGTTAGATGTTCTTCAGGCTGGTGGAGCTTTTCCTCCAGGACGTGTTGTTCGTGAGCGAATCAGCAGCAGAACGCATTAGAAATGCAAATGAAACCAACTCCGCTCATCTGTGAGCTCACGTCTGTGTGTGTGTGTGTGTGTGTGTGTGTTTAAAGTGTTTGCAGCCAGGGTAATGGTGTGTATCCAGTGAAATCCCACTCAAGTGTTGCAGGAGTGAATAGTGAACGTTATACCAGTGCGCGTGTACACGCACACACACACGTAATGAGAGAGAGAACATGTCTAGGAATTTTGCTCCTCTGCAGTTCAGCTTGAAGCTCTTTTGAAATTCAAAACCCAAACAAATAAAGCGTCCTCTCAGCATTCGATCCCATTCGATCGTGTGTGTGTGTGTGTGTAATAAACATCCCTATGAGGTCCAGACGCATCATTTCCCTTTTCCATTAGGAGTGCATCTCTCAGCACTTTACTTTCTTCCAAATCCATCCACTTCATATTTACGTCGGTAGTCTGTGTGCGTGCGTGTGTGTGTGTGTGTGTGTTCCCTCACCCATAAAGGCTCCCACGTTGCCGATGAGGCTGAACAGACAGCTCTCTGGAGGAAACGAGCCGCATTTACTGCAACACAAAACACAATCAAGAACACCATCAACCTTCACTCCTCCGTCTGACCATCCATCCATCCACTCACTCACTCCTCCATCCATCCACTCACTCACTCACTCCTCCATCCATCCACTCACTCACTCACTCACTCCTCCATCCATCCACTCACTCACTCACTCCTCCATCCATCCACTCACTCACTCACTCCTCCATCCATCCATCCATCCGTCCATCCAACCACCCATCCACTGCTCCGTCTGTTCATCCACTTCATTTGTTCATCCAAACATCAACCCCCTGCGTCTGTCCATCCATTACACCATACACACACATTCATCCATACACTTGTCCATTAGTGGACATCCCTCCACAAACACACTCGTCTAATCCACACACTCGTCCTTCCATACGCCCATCCATACGCTGTCCGTCAAAATGCCCATCCATCCATTCTCGTCCATCCGTCTATTCACACACTCCTGTACATGTCCATCCACACGCTCATCCATTTGTCCATCCATACACTCATCCATTTTCAAACTCCTCCATCCCTCCGTCAACTAACTGTCCATCTTTCCACTCATCCAGCCGCTCACCCAGCCATCCATCTGGAAACTTGTCCATTCAGCCATCTCTTCCCTCCATACACCTGTACAAGCATCCATCTCATTCACTCATCTATCAATCTCTCCATTCATCCACTTCTCCTCTTGCCCAATTCATCCACCTACTCATCCATCAACTCGCCCACCCACCGCTCATCCATTCATCCATCTTTTCATTCACCAATTCGTCTTCTCACCCATCCACACAAGCATCCTCTCATCCCTCCACGTGTCACTCATCTATCCCTCCACCCTACTCATCTTTCCATCCATGCACTCTTCCATCTACTTGTCTACTCGTACACCCATCTACCCATTTGGCCACTCATCCATCCATTAATCTACTCCTCCGTCTCTCCTCACTCTGTTTCCGTTCAGTGTCGGCAATATTACAATTTTGCCACACAAGCCTTCTCTTTAAATATTCATGGAAGCCTAGCTCAGCACTTTGCAGGTGTGTGCGCGCGCACGCCTGTGTATATTTATACCTGATGAGTGGGATGTCCTGGATGGTGCAGCAAGTTTTGGGGAAGCCCGGTTCAGCCTTTTCCTCTGAACACGTCTCGTTGTAGGACCTTCAGCAAACAACATCGTAAAACCATAACTCACGCTGGAGCGAGGTAACACGGAGACAAAACTGTGCCAATAAACACGCTTGTGTGCTCACCAGTTCTCCACGGGACAAACGTGGTGGTTCATCACGGCCATGGCATACCTACACACACACACACACAGACACACATGGAGCTCAATCAGGATCCAGCATGAAGCACACACCTGGACTGAACCGCAGGTTTGATGTTTCCACACTCACACTATCCATATCCCGGTGATGGAGAAGGCGGCCAGGCTGACGGGCAGGATGATCCACGCGGTCATGAGGCCGACTCTCGGACCTGCGCATCAGGGGGACCGAGATGGAGGGTGCGGGGGTGGGAAGGGGGGACGGAGAGGGACAGGGAGAGGGGAGGACGAGGGGATGCTAGTGGAGCGCGACACACAGGGGATGGACATGAGAGGAGGACGGAGACGGGGCGCTGCCTTCCGCTCACCACCGGGTCCGGGGGAAGACTCCGAACCTGTCAGATGATTGGGGATGGGAGAGGGGGTAGGGGTAAATAAATAAAATAAAAAGGTCAATTAGGAAAGTTTCTTAACTATAAATTATCAGTACAAGGCAAATAATTCCGCAGTAACACGAGGAGAAGTGCACCTCAAGCATCAGGCAAATCTTTTTTAGTCTGGGACAAACAGGTTAGACCTTACATTAGCCACCCAGGTCTTTTTTTTTTTTTTTTTTACCTCACAATCACTTTGCGACAACTCCCGCCTCCTGTTTCATGATTGGCCACTGCGAGGCTTTGTCCTGGATTATGATTGGCTAGTTTTATTCGCGTCTCACGAGGACCGGGTTTGTAGCCAATCACAGCTCAGGACGCAAAACGGGTAGGAAAACAGCTCTAACGCCAAATTAAAAACAGCGAGTGTTTACTAACTTTACAAAAGCGGTTTGAGGTGGAAATTCTCCGAAGGTTCCTGTTTCAAGCACCTACACGTTACCTGGTTGACATTTTATGGAACTTTTGCGTCATTTCCTTTAGCAGCCGACGAGCATGACACACTTTCCGCCCTAAAAACAGCGACAATAAATTAGCTTGTAATGTCTGACTAATTACCCGACTTGTTCAAAAGCCACACCGACGCAACAGTTTCTCCGAATAATGATGATAATATTAATAATAATTATTATGTTAAAATAAATTTATGTGGTAAATAATGTAGTGGTTATTACACCAGGACCCACCGCGTTTACCTGACAGCTAACTACCGCTGCTAGCCTGCTACACGCTACAATTAGCCAACTAGCGTCGCTGTTTCTTCACTTTTACACTTCGTTACGAATAAATGGCGTCAGGCTTGAAGTCAGCGAGAACATTTATAAAAATCAGCACTGTTCTGGACATACCTCGCGCGCTGTTAAGCGTTTTGTACGTACCCAAACAACCTTGGTGGTGTCGCTTTAAAGCTAACGCCTACGTCCGCCTGGTTTCAGGTCTCCGCCCCGCCTCCTGGTAATTGTAGTTCCCCGACCTGCCGTCTGCGTGTCTTTAAAACCAAGATGGCGGACCGAGGAACTATGTTACCCACAATGCTCTGGTTTCTCGCAATACGGTTATTTCCAACAAGAACAACAAAAGAAAAGCATAGCGCATACCAGCGGAAGCCGAACGCTACTTTTAATATGGAAGTTAAAAGCGTACCATTGTTTGTTTTATTTATATATATAAAAATGTTACAATTTTAATGATATTTAAACCTAAATAAATACGTTTATGAAACAACAGTTTGACTCTGAGGTTTTAAAGTAATTTTTTTTTAATCAGGGGGAAAAGATGTTATTTCTTTAATAAAATACTTTAATAAAAGTACTATTCTTAGGTATTTTCTCTATCTTTCAGGCCGAATCTAAGTAACCCTGTTGTCATGAGAAACCTCGTTGACGCACATTCAAATACCTGGGAGTGCCTGTGGGGGTGGAAAGTCCTGAGTCACTAATAAGGAAAACTACTGACAAACCCAGGACTCAAACTTTTTAGGCCATGCGCAGTGTGGTCTGTCATCTACTGACATGGTTTACTGAATCCTATGGTATCTTTCAGGATTTAAGATGCAATCTACGTATGTACAAGACTGTACATAGTGTTAGGGTTTGTCTGTGTGTTCACTAAAACCGTGATATGCCACACAGTCGGCACAAGGCTTTAAAAATGACACGCTGTTACTCATTTAACTGGGAATCATCCGCCTGTGTGGTTTCTATCAGTCCGTACCTACTGAACCTCAGATTCGTGGTCTTGGCTGACAGGAGCCGAATCCATGATCTGTGATTCCGACATAGGCCGTCCACTTCAAAGTTGATGGGGGATCTGAGATTCTTTTCCGCTTAGCATGGTTGTAAAAAAAAAAAAAAGGTCTGATTTCGAGACTTGGATTGCCATGGATTGTCTTGCGCTCAAGGTTCCGTTGGTGATCAGTTGAAACCGAGCAGACTATGCTTAAACTATAGTGAAACTGGTGCTACACAAGAGAACTTTTGGACCACATAACACATGGATGTAGATGTGGGTTGTTATAATGGCACTATCCGGTACCACCCAAATGAGGATGGGTTCACTTTAGAGTCTGTTTCCTTGCAAGGTTTCTTCCTCTTGTGGTCTCAGGAAGTTTTTCCTTGCCACCATTGCTCATTAGGGTATGTATACAGGGCATTCAGAAAGTGTTCAGACCCCTTTCAATTTTTCACCAGTTGTAATGTTGCAGCCTTATGCTAAAATCAGCCAAATAATTTTTTTTCCCCTCATGAATCTACCCTCGGTACCCCATAATGACAGCACAAACATGGAATTATGGATTTTTTTGTACATTTATTAAAAAAGAAAAACTGAAAATATCACATGGACGTCAGTATTCAGACCTTTGCTGTGACACTGACATATTTAACTCCGGTGCCGTCCATTTCTCTTGATCGTCTTTGAGATGGTTTTACACCTTGATTGGAGTCCAGCTGTGTTCAATGAAACTGATTGAAGATGATGTGGAAAGGCACACA
>JAQMCW010000014.1:1112733-1126915 GCA_030068335.1 Chrysichthys cranchii | reverse complement strand
GGTAGAATGCTCAAGCTTTCTGCTGGAGGGGTAGAATGGTCAAGCTTTCTGCTGGAGGGGTAGAATGGTCAAGGTTTCTGCTGGAGGGGGTAGAATGGTCAAACTTTCTCCTAGAGGGGATAGAATGGTCAAACATTTGCTGGAGGGGGTAGAATGCTCAAGCTTTCTGCTGGAGGGGTAGAATGGTCAAGCTTTCTGCTGGAGGGGTAGAATGGTCAAGGTTTTTGCTGGAAGGGGCAGAATGGTCAAGGTTTCTGCTGGAGGGGGTAGAATGGACAATTATTTTGCTGGAGGGGGTAGAATGGTCAAACGTTCTGCAGGAGGGGGTAGAATGGTCAAACCTTTTTGCTGGAGGGGGTAGAATGGTCAAACTTTGTGCTAGAGGGCGTAGAATGGTCAAACTTCGTGCTAGAGGGCGTAGAATTGGTGAAATCTGCTTCAGGATCTGCTTAATTGGTGAAACCACCTTCTGTGAGAGTGATTGGAATTGGTCAAAAGTACAGTGGGAGTGATCTGGATTGGTCGGTCATACCTTCTATAGAACCCGTGCAGTCACATAACTGTGCATTGTTTATGCCACAATATTGGATAGCATAACATTATGCTTGAACTGTATGCTTGTTGTATACTGACATGAAACAATCTGCAAAAAAACAAACTGAACAGCAGATGCACTGATGTGTGTGTGTCCAATACATGGAACACTTGAACGATGCTTTATGGACCGATATACTGCAGGATCTGTACAATTTGTCAGGAAATTTATTTATCCCAATTTTCCACTTCCACTACCAGGACCTGCACGATTATTTGGTCAATCGTGATAAAAAAAGCTTTTGAAGTAACGAAATGAAACTACGTACTTACAAGGAGCAAAAATTTCCCCTCATATCCTGCCGTTTTTCATGACATGCCAGTTCTCCCATTTCAAAGCCGAAAATGATTTTACTCATCTTTCTGGCTCTGCAGTAAACCTGTAAAATGCTGTGCCTTTTTTCTAGCCTTCCCGATTCGTGCAGCTGTACGTCAAACATGAAATCACCATTGTGACGTCAGTTTCTGTGCTTTACGCGGGATAAAATCAACCATAAACACGTATCCATACATGACCGATCTACAATTTATTTTTCCGTCCAATGCGGCAGTTCTCACATGGTCCGATGGCGTCAGCTGCACGGGCTCTGTAGGACCGATTGAGATTGGTCAAGCACGTGGTGGGAGTGATCGGAATTGGTCAAACTTTTTACAAAAGTGATCGAGATTTGAATGATTTGTCAAACCTGTTTTGGGAGTGATCAGGATTGGTCAAATTTGCTGTGATAGGGAATGAGATTGGTTAGACTTTCTATGAGAGTGTTCAGCATTGGTCAAACCTTCTACAGGAGCGATCGCAATTGGTCAAACTTGCCTTGGGTGTGATTGGGATCGGTACATGTTGTGTGGGTTGGGGTGAAATAAATTTTGGATACTTTTTTTTTTTTTTTTGCACTACATTATGGCACGTACACAGTCTGATGCATAGCTAATGTTATGCTAACAGTGGTATGTCTTAATACAAACCTCCTGCAAGTCCCTCAAAAAACAAAACAAAAAACAACACTCAATCAAGACAAGTTAATACAAATTATGCCAAACATCCAGGATACAATCCAAGACACAGCTTGTATAGTTGTGTTAGGTGAGTTTATTGTGGTGATCCGAAGTCCATGAATGATGCGCAGTTCCTGAGATGTGCTAAACGTGAGCTGGGTTTTATAGCACGCCACTAATGAAACAAAACTCACTCATGTCTCCTAATTAAAAACGAAAAGTCTGGTCTCTTTGGCGGACAGCCTTCAAAGAATTCTAACCTAGTCAATGTCACTACACAAGCCTCACGTCACTGATGATAAATAGTAGTTTGTTTGGGTTGTTTTTTTTTTTAATGGCCAAAACGACATTTAGTGCAACATTCCATACTACCACAGGCGTCAAGTGCAGGTTCATCCACGTGACAGTGCCTCAACTCCAAAGTCATGAAACTACACAGAGATTCTTGTTGGAAGAAATCTCTAGTAAAAAAAAAAAAATCCTCCCTTCAGCTTGAGAAGAGAGAAGTCTTAGAATAAGATGGAAAAAGTGAAGAAAGGCACGTGTGGCGGCGGGTGCGGTGTGCTCATTCCTGCAGCTTGAACTGGAAGGACTGTGTGCTCCACTGGGTGACATCACAGTTCAGCATGGTGCGCTCGGTGAAGCTGACGTTATCCTCGTTGTCGATCAGGATAACGGTGTTCGCCCTGAATCGGAATGCGAGAAAGACATGTCAAGTGAACAGACCTGTTCTTTACTCAGAAAGTATAGTTTTCTTCAACTGCAGCTCGGCAGTAGTTCCAGAAGTGATGTGAATGATACGTTATCGGACGCATAATCTGATCCTGATCATAAACAGATTTTTAGAAATGTACAATTACTGATATGAAGGTCTTCCATTTATTTAACATCTTGGGGAGGAGTCTAAACTCTCTGCAACGGTCCATAAGACTTTCATCAGTGCTTAAGATAAATAAAATAATTTGCCAACCTGGTGCCATAACCCGGGCAACGCACACACACAGCGGACAAAGCTTTAAGCCACTCCTTGCTTGCACCTTCAGCTTGACTCTCCTGTATGTGGTCAGGTGTGTTTCTGAGACAGAGAGAGAGAGAGAGAATATATATATATATATAAAATTTGATTTAGAATGAACTGATTTCTATGTGTATCTGTCTGACCCAGAGTGAAATAACTCAATATCATGACTTCCTATCTGCTATCAGCTCACTACCACTTGAGATACAATGGCATCAAACATTCATTCAAAGAACGCTTCCGACAAGGCCATTTTCATCATGCGTGACATGTCATAAAAAAACAAAACAAAACTAGATAATAAATAAATAACCAAACGACACTAGTGAGGGTCATAGTAGGGTTTTTTTTTTTCCTAGCAGGGATCATTGCACATGAATATCTCTGTAGTGTAAAGGCTCATTATCCGAGATGGAGAAAGACGCAAGGAAGCAGCAGGGATGCAGGCCTGGATTTGTTCAGAATAATGAGAACAACAATAACACTGTCTCATGAATAAGATCAATTCCCATTTACGGCACTTTGTCGGCTCACGATATCTGCGAGCCTACCGAATATTCTTTTCCGAGATGAAAAGACGAGCGTCTCAAACGAACACAGCACCCCGAGGCTGAAAGGATAAAATTATGGGTAATTTATCCCTTTAATGGGAACTTGTTTGATTCGGTCATTAGAGGTCTCTGGATATCTTTCAATCATGAATTATCCAGCATTTAATCAGGGGAAAATGATAGACCCAACAAATATAAAACCCATTTTATATTTAGCATTTCGGGGTTTTCAACATTGCTGCACTTTTGATCATTTTTGCCGTTTAATGGGCTGCTATTTACTCCAACATGCAAGAAAATAGCACGTGATCTAACAAAGCATCAATTAATTGCGGTGAATTTCCCTCCAATCCAAAATCTGAGTAAACTACTAGCCCCCATCTTTTGGCTTGCAAATTCACAGCATTAGAAAGAATGTGTGTTAAAATAAACGCCATGTTTGTCTTTGCATCTGCACTTACACAGGAAATGACTGCTGCATATCACCCCCCCCCGCCAGAATGATTGCTGGCCATGAACGTAAAATGCTGACTAAAACCCAGAACAGGTTTGATTAGCTCATCCCTCATTCTGCTACTGTTCAGTATTAAAGAAGGTAAATTCTCCAGATCCTGATACTTTTTAAACATACCTGATAACATTCCAGCTCAGAAAATGGTACAAAACTACATTTTGTGAGTCAGGCCAAGTGAAGACGCTTGTGCCATGGTATAAAACTCATTACAGCAACACATCAGTTTAGTGGAGGTTAATACTGCATGCACGCACACACACTCAACACCTCATCAGCATTCCATTTTCCATTTTCCCCGTCCAGTCGACACATCGGCACCGATAAACGTGCTTGCGGACGCCGGTGGCTCGCAATTGTCAATATTTGTTAAGTGATAATGAGGCGCAGACAGAGAGAGGGGAACACATTTGTGTGTATGTTTGTGTGTGAGTGTGAGACAGATCCAGTCAAATTTGTACTATTCTGATGATCAGACAGATACGAGCTGCTGCACAAATAATGAGTTCATTAATCAAACTCCTCAGATTGCAGCGCAGAAAACCCGCGAACTACCGCAATAATGATTTTGAACCTCTTCTATTTGTATAATGATGGCGACTCTGTAGATCCTCCACAGAAAAGCTCCAACACTTCTTGTGCTACGGATTCCCAGGCAGTGCCCCTCCAGCATCGCTACCTCCCCTGATAGATAGTGCTGGGGAGCTAAAGGAACAGCTTCACATCAGCCCCAGCGTTCTGAACAGCCGGCATGGATCTATAGCCATGAGGTGGAGCAAATTAAATGGTCACGGCTGTGGGAGATTAAACTGCAGCTCCACTCACCTTCTTTCAGCTTTGAGCAGATCTCCCACAGTGAAGGATGGCCAAAAGAGGATTGGGCAATGATTACAGCTTCCCTGCTCACTGGTGAGGCCCAGCTCACCTATTATGCACTCCTGCCAGCGACTGAAGGAGGAGTCCCTGACACTATGCAGGTTTTCACCCTGTTGGGCAGTAGCAGAAGTCCAGCGTGGCCCCTACAGGAACCCCACTGCCTGATGCCACAGGATGAACCCATGCTGACCAAGCCTGACCCACCACTTTCAGCCCCAGCAAAAAAAAACAAACCTTGCTTGGCAGGCTGTTCTGACCCTATGACTCACAGCAACCAAGCACCAATCACCACTGTATTTCTAAATGGCAACCCTGTCCGGGCCCACCTTGAAAGAGCATGATCACTCAAGCCCAGGCTGTCATCCTGTCAAGAGTCCATCAAGACAGGTGGAACTGTCTCAGTCATCTTCATGCACAGGGACTTTTCGAGTGTGGTGACTGCCAAAGTCCGGGCGGGTGATCAGCGATGTAAGTGGGTTCTCCTGGTCACAATGGTGCCTCAACTGCCTGTCCCTCTCCTCCTAGGCAGTGACTGGCTTGGGGTCCACTCGGAACTGCCACATGCCAGATAGATAGAGAGAGAGAGAGAAGTCCAAAGCCCCCAGGAAGCAGGAATCCAAGTGGTCCATTACAGGGAGGACAGCACCAATGCCAAAGCTGAAGGCCAGTCAAATTCCATAAACAACCCACTCTCTTGTGTCTATAACAACAGGCCCTCCAAGAAGGTAACTGTGGCCAGGAACAAGAGGATAACAAGCCCAAGCATTGTTGGAAACAGGTGCGCTTGGTTGAGGGTAAAGACCAGCTCAGGAGCCTCGGCATACTTCCTCATATGAGGGGGCCTTCTGTACTACCGCACTGATGGCAGAGACCAGGCCTGCGACCTCCTGTTGGTCCTCTGCTTCAAGATAGACGTGATGATGCACCTCGCACACTCCCATCTGCTCAGAGGCCACCTGGGGACTCAAAATATCCTTGCCAAGCTGAGTTCCACTGGCCAGGTATGGAAGCTGAGGTGCATAACTTCTGACAGCATTGCCCTCAGTGCCAACACACCACCCCAAAGAAGCCACCTCCAGCCCCACTCCTTCCTTTACTGATTATCAGGTTGGCCTGCTCCCAAGGTCAGCTTCGGTGCACATGTACATCCTTCTGATTGTGGACTGTGCCACCTGGTACCCTGACTCCCTCTTTGGAAAGCCACATTCTGTGACATCGCTTGAAAGCTGGTCCTACTCTTCTCTTGCGTAGGCAAAAAAACCCCTGCTTACTGACCATGCTATGCCCTTCATTTCTAGCTTAATGGCTTATGTTTGATGGCTTTTGAGAGTGATGTGTGTGCGTCAGGCCAACTCCACAGTGACTCAGTAATGAGTGTATGGCGCTCATTTGTTTATCAGAGGATTCCTCTCCCTTATTACTCAGCCGTAATTAACAATTAGATCTCTAGTTATAGCTCACAGACAGACAGAACGACAGACAGACAGACATTTTCTCACAGTTCCTCGTCATTGAGAACTTGCAGCAGTTCCTGGACCAGGCCTTCAGGGGGCAGTGTTTTTTCCAGCACACTGGCGAAGTGCTGTTTACCACGCTGCAGCTTCCTCCAGGGAGTGTCCAACAGAGAGTTACTGAGACCGTAGGTTCCTGCTGAAACATAATAAAACCGTTAGTCCACACACGTACACACACACAGATCTGTCTTTCTTGTTCACAAACTTGCATTTCTCAAGATACATGATGTGTGTGTGTGTGTGTGTGTGTGTGTGTGTGTGTGTGTGTGTGTGTGTGGATTAACGGTCTTCTACATTTTGTGTGTGTGTGTCCATAGAGGAATAGAACAAACCCGCTTTGAGGCGTATGGGTTCCGGACTGCCCCTGTTTCCATAGTAACACATCATGTCCTCATTGGCTCTGCATTGAGCAACACAGAGAGAAGAAACACAATTAGCGAACAATAAACACTCAAATTAGTGCCATTATGAAGTCCATTTATCTTCATAAAACTCTGGTACTTCCCTGATAGAGCCGGAGTACACAAACGAGCGACAGAGAGTGAAGACGATTACTAATTCGCTAATCAGCACTGGCACTGATAATGAGAAACACAGAGGTCAAATGTCACAGGGTGAGACACGACTTCCTGTAATGAGTTCGATTCAAAAGATTCATTAGCTCGGTATAGAAGTACACAATTCATGCTGATTACACAAGGTTTAAGCAGCAGAGAAGATTTAATTAGTCTGTAAACAATAGTCCTTCTGCAGCTCACAGAGTCAGATCATTAGGCTTGGCTCATTTATAAGAGTCGACTCCTAAAGGATTCGTTTCTATTTTCCAGACAATGTTTTCGTCTTTTGAGTACAGGTCGTCCTCAAGTTACGATGGAGATGCGTTCCGCCACACCCATCGTAAGTCGAAAATATCGTACGTCAAACCACTGTGTTGAACCACTTAGCCTAGCTTAGGTATCTCAGCCTAGCTTAGCCTAGCTTACCCAGGAGTCTTTTCCTGTAGAAGACATGCTTTTGAATTAAAATTAGCTCTTGAAGCACACAAAATACATGTATGCGGATACAGTGGTACAGTATACCAATACACAGGGTAACTCCGTGAGTTGCGGGAGAGAGCGAGGTATCGCATGAGGCGAGTGATCCGGGCATCGTCCGCATACTTCCGGGTGCCGTCCGCATACTTCTGGGCATCGTCTGAACATCTGCATATGTCATACTGTGGCCTGCCAACGATGCCTGCCCACGAATTTTAAATATTTTCTAAAAATTTTCCAATTTTTAGCATATCGCAATAGGTATCGTAACTTCGAAAAATCACAAGTCGGCCATCGTAACTTGGGGAGCCCCTGTAGTGTCTATTCTTCTTTGCCTAATTATGGCTGCAGCTGACTAACATAACATGGCATCACTGTTTGACGTACAAGGGTGTGTCAAAAGAAAAATGTAAAAGTGCAACAAAGGAGAATTGAATTTTTTTTTTTGTTTCGGGGAATCTAGGCATTTAAGATCTGGAACAAGTGCGGTGAAGGAAATGATACAATTTTTTATTCCTATTGGCAATAAACAATGCAAAAAAAAAATGTTTTCACTTGACTCACCCTCATATGCTATAAATCAATTTAAATCATTCTAAAATCATATTGTGATTACTGTGGATCATAGAAGTTTCTTTGAGAACCATGAGGAGATATCTTTTATTTTTTCCCCCCATCGTCCACCCATACTGCACCAGGAGTTGACAAGGTTGCGAACGGCACATCACTATTGTTTACCCCATGTCAGGTAAACGGCGAGTGTGAAACGTTATCTTCGCCAGCACTATCTTGTTCAGTCTTATCATCTGGAATGTCCCACCTGACAGAGAGGAACACACTGCTGAAGGTCAGGAAGCAGCTGATAAGCGGTTACAAGCAAGAGTGAGACCAGCGAGAAATCATTCATATGTTTGTGCACCATCTTTCTTCTACTTCGAGTTCTAAATGAACCAAGAGTTTCTTCTAATCCATCCAAAACGTTTTACTGTCCTTCTTTTAAAATGATTCCAATTTACTGCTCTGTTTGGCAGCATGGAGTTCCACTTCTTCATTCTCAAGAGTGAAAATAGCAGGAATATTTATAGGCTATATACATCACAGCAATTATTAAAATCTCATCTTGAGCCGCAGCACTGAAGGAGGCCATTAAGGAAAAACAAATCTCTTTATTAGAATAGAGAACCCCTCTCCGGTTGCAGGATGATGCTATTGATTTGGAAATGAAATAGCCACGGTCATGTTTCCAATGAGAATATTGCTGCATGCATCACTGTCTAGAGCGGGGGGGGCTAATAGCGCAGTAATCAGAAATCTTCTACGTTCAGATTCAAATGAAAACATTAAAAGAAATACATCTGTACATTTTTACCCCTACTGATGTAATAAATAAATACATGAATAAACTGAGCAGCCAGATGGCTTTTCCCCTCAATGACACCAATGCACAAAATTCTGCACAAAAAAGCAGCTGTTGTGAGGAGTTGGGAAATAAAAGAAGAGAAGAAAAGAAGCATAGCCCTGGGGGATACAATCAGTGGTGATCAGCGATTGGTTGTTAGGAACAATGGTGATCAGTGGTTGGTCATTGGGTTAACTGGTGATCAGTGGTTGGTCATTGGGTTAACTGGTGATCTGTGGTTGGTAATTGGGTTAAATGATGTTCTGTGATTGGTCATTGGGCTAACTGGTGATCTGTGATTGGTCATTGGGTAAAATGGTGATCAGTGGTTGGTCATTGGGTTAACTGGTGATCTGTGGTTGGTCATTGGGTTAAATGATGTTCTGTGATTGGTCATTGGGCTAACTGGTGATCTGTGATTGGTCATTGGGTTAACTGGTGATCTGTGATTGATCATTGGGTTAACTGGTGATCAGTGGTTGGTAATTGGGTTAAATGATGTTCTGTGATTGGTCATTGGGTTAAATGGTGATCTGTGATTGATCATTGGGTTAACTGGTGATCAGTGGTTGGTAATTGGGTTAAATGATGTTCTGTGATTGGTCGTTGGGTTAAATGGTGATCTGTGATTGATCATTGGGTTAAATGGTAATAAATGACTGGTTATTGGGAACCATTGTGATCTGTGACTGGTCTTTAAAAACACTGACTCCTTTTGCACACTCTCTCAACTCATATCAGCAGTGAGATATGGGTTGGAGAGCTGTATCAAGTTTGTCGCTGGGCTCTTTTCTGGAGAAAAAAAAAGTGTATAAAATGTCAAAGAATCTACTGACAAAGTCACAAGCGTGACAACACAGTTTTATTGCTACTCCAGGCTACAAAGAGACACCCAGCTGCCGCCTAGTGTGTAGGCATGGAAGGATACTGTCTATTCTCCTGTGTACATTCCAGACACTGTGCAGATTTTTTTCAATTCAGCAGCAGCCTTTCTTTGGTTAGTGGTCATATGACTCAGTTTACAAACTTTCTCAGCTAAGCACAGCTTCCTGGATCAGTGATATACTGTTTGTTATTGATATCCAATTAATCATTTCACTTTATGCCTCTGTTACACGCAATAATGCAGTGCTATCCATCCAGTGCTGCGGTGCCATCGTTTCGCCATTCAAATCCCACAATCCCACAGATGTGTCTGCTGAAATCACCTCTTTAAAATGAAAACTTGACTGTAACAAAGAGCCCACAAAACCCCAGAGGACACGGTGTGCGGGAAGGAACAGCTGTGGAGCTGAATTCTAAACAGGCATCTTAAAGTCCATCCAGTTCCAGGAAGAGCAGAGAGAGCAGGTGGCCAGATCAATGGATCCGACCTTTGAGATCAGACATAATCACTTCTTTTACTGCTCTATCCAAGATCACAAAAGAAAGCGACAGAGAGGGGGAGAAAAACTGAAATGGTCATCCTCTTTAGTTTGAAAAAAGAGCGGCAGCACAAATGGAACAAGTGACAATTGGTTGACAAACGAGGATACATTTTTGCCAGATTTTCTGAAACCTTCATCAAAAAGACTGAAGCTGAGCTGAAGCTGCTCATTGTAAAATGTAGCTACATAATTTGGCATGACAATTTCTTTTATTGCATTTTGCTCTTTGGTCTTTTCACTCTCTGTGCTAGCATTTTTTAATGTTTACACAGCTCTGCCCCCTTGATATACAATTGTCTGTCAAATGAAGATTCCTGTATGGAGGTTAGTGTTATAGAGAACGGGTTTTCTCAGCCACTTAGTACATTTTTTGCTGAGGCCATGGTTTTACCTATTATTTTTGAACATGTTTTACATAGTTTTCAGGTCATGCCACAAGTATGAAAATAAAAATTTGACTATTGCACTAGGGTCCTTTTGTGCGGTGTGTGCATGTTCCTTGGTTATTTTTCCCTGTGTGGGTTTCCTCCAGGTGCTCCGGTTTCCTCCCACAACCCAAAGACATGCAGATTAGGTCAAGTGGCTAGTCTAAATTGCTCATAGGTGTGAACGTGAGTGTGTATCGCTGTTTGTTTCTCCAGGGTGTACCCTGTCTCTCACCCAAAGTCAGCTGGGATTGCCCCCAGCTTCCCTGCATCCCTGCTGGATAAGTGTTAGAGATAATGGACGGATGGATGGATGGATGCCCCATCTATTGCACCTTTTAACATGGGTTAAAAATGATCATGATATGAACATGATCAGAAAGAAGAAAAGCCAGAATTGGACCCAACCTTTTAAACACCACCCCCTTGTAGCAGTTACCTGAATTCTGCGGTGAGGAGGTTGAAGCCGTTGTACAGCTGACCCTCGGATGACACCTTGCGCAGGTACGAGAAGCTGTCCATGTTCTCGGTCATGTAATTTGACACCAAACACCCTGGGAACAAAAAGATTAGGCATTTTCCTAACCTTAAATCATGACGCCGATGTTCTCAGCCCACTGCGGGGCATCGTCACACACCAGTAGCACTGTATCGATAGCCAGTCATTATCACATCATTAGCAGTGTCTCCAACCTGAGCTGGAGCCTTGAGTAAAAAATCATTATCTGGAAGCGTATCTCACACCCAGCGAGGTGATCACTCAGACCCGTCTGACACACTGTAATGTCCTGTGTGTGTGTGTTTGGGTGTAAAGGAAACAGGATGTCCTATTTGCATCCAAATTGGTGCTGACCATAATCTACAGCCAACAAAGTATCATCTGTATTTGTATGCTTTACTTTATAATCACAGACCAACTCTTAAATGTCATTGTTTGAATTTAAAACCAGGGCTACAAGTAACAAGCGCAAAATTCACTGCAGAATTCGGGTGGCTCGTGAAATTCGACAGACGCTTCATATTCATCATAGTCGTTCCAGGCCATTTCAGCTAATCAGCAGGTAACTCTACACTGAATACACCCGATTTAAGAACGAGTCGTTCTGACAAAACTCAATTTAAGGCTGCGTCCATCCGCTCTTTCTAAAATTACACATTGTTCAACGTCACACTTGATTTCCAAGTTCAAAATGAAGCATAAAAATTTCCCATTCAAATCCCGGTGGCACAAAAATCGCACACGCGTGTGTATTTCGGGGAGGAGTTGGAGTTGATCTAAACTAAACTCTGTAGAAACTCAGTCACTGTATGCATATTTGTTGTTTGTCTTGGATTGGTGTTTACGTGAAATATCGTATAAAAGGTTAATGTCCCACCTCTCCCCAGGGCGTCCGGATTGTTCTTATGTTCCAGGTAATTAGTCAACGCTGTTAGTTTGCCTCGTTTAGTGATGCCGAGCCAGGATCCGCCTTCCTTTCCTTCTTCCATATCCAAACCTGAGGAGACACACACACACACACACACACACACACATTATTTCTACCTGCAAGAACAATACAACGTCCCAGCTTGGACAGAAGCTTTATCCAAGAGTAAATTGTAAATTGTTTAGTCACTAATTAAATAGTTATTTACTAATAAATGTGTAAAAGTATAGCATTATCCAACTGAGCTAATATTTGCGAATCCTCATTTAGTGCCAAGCATTCACAATTTTTTAATTAAAAAAAAAAATCTACTGTTTTTGGCTTTTTTTTTTTTTTTTTTACTTCTAGATAAAATTCACTATTTAAAACTGTTTACAATTTTTTATTTTTAAAAAAAATACACTTATTTTAATTTAAAAGGCTAAAAGATTTGGCAAATTTTGTAAAATAATAGACATTTTTAATTGAAAAAAGTAACAAGTAATATCAAATTTAATGTACATTTAAATTTATAGTACGTTTATATCTGCAATTTATTTTTAAAAACCTGAAAAACAAAAAAGTTAACATTTTAATTGTTTAATTGCTATATTTGTTACTTTTTTTGTGCATTTTTAAGCCTAAACCAACCAAATTGGTTACGTATTTTTTTTTTTTTACATATTACATAATAAACAATTAAACATAATTTTTCAAGAAATCTGTAAGCAATATTACATTTAATTTTACACATAAAACATTCCAAATTTTTCCAAATTTCAATAACAATAAATCTACATGTGAAATTAAACATTTTTTAACCTACAGAAATTTCTTAAGGTTAAAATTCTATATTGAATGTTACATATTTCAAATCTGAAGTATTATTTTGTTTTTGTTTAAAAAATGTATAACTTTTATTTAAACATAAACCATTCAAAACATTCCAAACTAGAAACAGTATTATATCTTCATATGAAATACCGCACAATTTATTTTCGACTGGATTTTAATGTTAGCCACCATATCACCACGAGCATGCTAGCTAATGCAACCGTATATCAAGTGGAGAGTGTTTTGGTCAATGCTAGCTTGCTACATTAGCTAGCATTGGTTTTCTAGTTAAAGTAAAAATAAGGTTGAAATAGCTATTTATTTTACTTTACTGTTGTTTTTTTTGTATTCTTGTTTATGTGCTTAACATGTGTAACACAAATTTCAATTTCTTACTAATGTGCTACTATGGAAACAAAAAAACCCACAAATCCAAGCACACTGATAGGCAGATA
The DNA here is from genome assembly GCA_030068335.1 of Chrysichthys cranchii. Taxonomy (NCBI): domain Eukaryota; kingdom Metazoa; phylum Chordata; class Actinopteri; order Siluriformes; family Claroteidae; genus Chrysichthys; species Chrysichthys cranchii. The sequence continues at coordinate 1,113,875 of JAQMCW010000014.1, read as the reverse complement.
TTATGATACGCAGCACGTGATTATACACATGTTAAAAATTGTACTGAAGCCAGCCAGCAGGGGCACTAGACCTCTGGTGGCTTCACTTTTGTTTTTTTGTTTTTTTAAGAGTCGATGCGCTGTCCATTTTTTTTACACCATCAAAAGCTGTAATTATAGAATACTCTCATGATATTAAATTTAATTCAGTACTTCAGTTAGTGCATTTATGCGACTGTAGGTCTCAATTAAAATCATTAGCTTTTGGAAACAGTTGTGACACTGTGCATTAGATACGTTTCTTGAAGCTGGTCACGTTGCCTGAAAATCCCGTGGGCTCAGTGGCTTGTGCGGCTCTTCATCAATATTCATGCTGTGGTCCCTCCTGCAGCAGATAATACCCTCCCCTCCTGCTCCACACTTCATTTCTGTCACCTCGCATAAAAGCACCTATCAATTAAGGACCCTTGTCGGTCACTGACCCCGTGATTAGCGGCACAAACAGAGGCCAGTGAAGAACAACACACCCCGGACCTCTCTTGGAGCCCGAGGCAGAGCCAGCATCCTCACACTGACTCGTATTCTGTGATCAGTCAATTACATGTGCTTATCCCGCTGCACTCTGGAGTAGTGGAGTGCTGCATATTATTAATAACATTATTGTGTTACTGTATGTACACAGTGCATGTAGTGTGCACTTATGCTATATTCTTTGTATGGAGTTGATATATAGTGAAAAGAAAACTTCTGAATTACATGTGTGCAGATTAAATAAAAAGAGCAGATGATTATACAGGCCAAAGTCACATGAAAGTGCTCTTACCGCTGAGGATTTCTTTGCCGCTGCCCCACCAGTCAGCAGCTTTGGATGGCCTGCTATAAAACTCATCTCTGTTGGATGCCAAAATAAGCCTGAGGAAGAATACAGATATTTTATTGACAGAAAAGATCAATATTTATTAGTCCCAGTGAAGGACGCATGGCCTTTATATCCACCAGTCCCAGTGAAGGAGGCATGGCCTTTATATCCACCAGTCCCAGTGAAGGAGGCATGGCCTGCATACCTGTTAGTCCCAGTGAAGGAGGCGTGGCCTTTATACCCGTTAGTCCCAGTGAAGGAGTCGTGGCCTTTATACCAGTTAGTCCCAGTGAAGGAGTCGTGG
>JAQMCW010000014.1:1099319-1109469 GCA_030068335.1 Chrysichthys cranchii | reverse complement strand
GTGTGTGTTTTTGTGTGTGTCTCTGTCTATATATATATATATATATATATATATATATATATGATGCTCCTGCTGTTGTGTTTAAGAACATAAAGCAGATCCATCACTACTGTATTACAGCCAACACATGACGTGCAGCTTTAACTAGGACACGATTGCCTGCTTCAGTGTAATCTTTGCTGAGAACCGACAGGCCGAGAGAGAGAGGAATAGAAAGGCGCCCTAGCTAACGCGGCCCGGATTATCCGAGTGTTTGAAGTGTGTCTCAGTAATCCTGGGCACTCACAGCGTCCATGTCCTCCAAGTCACCAGCAGCAGTGTGAGAAACACCCCTAAATCATCAGCAGCAGCAGCGTATGCTCCGGACTGGAGGAGGAAGCCATTATATATGATCTCACACACACACACACACACACACACACACAGGGTCAGGGAGTCTTCTGCAGGTGAAAACTGCAGAACCTTCTCCTTCACTCTTGACTTCTAGCTTCAAAGGAAACCAAAATCACGTCCTGACGCTGATATTAACAGGACCGAATAAGTCCCCCGTCACCGTCAGCCTCATGTTCAGTGTTTAGACACACGACGTGTCAGGATTACACAGTATGGAGTCCGCTTTTATTTTGGATCCGGTGCTGATCAAATAGTCTGTGAGGAAAAGAGTAGAAAGAGCGTGGCAGAGCTGAACACTCCGATTCAAGTCCTCGGCTCTAAGCAAAACCCGTCACAGGATGAATGATGCGTGTCAAGAAGCCGGAAAACACAGGTCGTATTAAGGGCTGTGGATGCTCCGGCTCGGAGTCTGGACCACTCCTGATCCGCTCCGGCTTAATGGCACGAGGAAGAACTCCACGAGCCGCCCTGTGTGTGATGAAAAGTTTCAAAGCTTCGAGTGCACACGAGTTCTCCTTCATGTTTGTGTGAAGCCAGTGCTCTCTGAGGAACCTTGAAGTGTGTGCGAGTGTGTGTGTGTGTGTGTGTGTTCATGTCACAGCTACTGTCTAAGAGTTAAGAGCTTGCACTTCAAAGCAAAAGCGAGAGGAAGAAAGCCGAGTGGTAAACAATGGTCTCTCTCTCTCTTTCCCTCTCTCTCTCTCGTCCTCAGAGTTCTGAGGCTTATCAGCGTTTGGCTCCATGCTTTTCCTTTAAGCTCGCTGAGCCTCGTCTTGCACTTCTCTTTCTCCCGGCTTTACTTCCTCTTTAATGTTCTTTAAAAAGAAACCGCTTTGAATCCTAAATCGAGGCTGAGATCCTAAGAGGGTGTGTGTGTGTGTGTGTGTGTGTGTTTGCGTGCTTTTAGTTTACAGGCAATTTGACTAGCTTTATTCCTTTATCGGGCGCCTCTTGGGTGCTTGGCGCGTTTTTGGAGTACGAGCGCAGATCTCCGCTGCGTGGCGATCAAAGGCGGAATTTCCTTAGTGGAACAGACGCGTATTTTTTTTCTACACTCTTGCGTGGGCAGACACGGTAGCTGGTGTACGATATCGTTTCTGTCACAGGTCGCTTTAGAAGTGCTGCGAGAGGATTAGGGATAATGATATGGCTACACGGAGTTTCCCTGGAAATACACCCCTCTCGTCAGGTTCTGTGAAAAGCTTTTTGAGCAAAAGTGCACCACAGTGTGTTTGTAGGGGAAAGGCCGCCACACCACCAACAGGCTTGTCCCAAACAGTGAAGCATGGTGTTGGGAGCATCGTAGTCTGGAGCTGCTTTGCTGCCTCAGGACCTAGACAGCTCGCATTTATTAAAGCAACTCTTCCCCAAGCAGATTTCTTTCCCATCCTTGAAAACACATCCTCCAGTTTGCTTTGGATTGCAGGAGTCCGTCCTCTTGTTTAACCCATTAGCTTCCGTGGTCCCCATTTGGATCATATATTGAATGGCATAAAAAATAGATGGCATGTGCCATGATCCGCATTTGGGACTTTGATTAAAAATTGAAATTTCAGAAAAACTAAGTCACGTTTCTTGAAAGTAGATGTTTTGTTACTATTTGGATATAAGTTAATAGAAATACATGAAAATTTTCAGAAGAAAAATTTAGGAGTTAATGGGTTAAAGAGCCGTCGATGCAGCTACTTGTCAACTAACCCCCCCCCCCGCCACGATAGTTCGACACCCAGTGCACCAACCTTTCTCTCCCAGGCACATGTTTAATTCAGAATCATGTGCCATTTTCATCCTCTGGAGAGTTTGTGAAAAATCTGTTGACCTCCCAGGTGCTCGAATCGGAGTGTGGTTTAAATTATCGAAAATCTCCCGGAGTGCCTTTCAGCGCTAAGAGCCGTGACCTACAGCACAGCACGTTTAATCTCTCCAACACAAAGCGTGAGTGGTAATGTCTCTTAATATGTGTGATTTGGCTGCTGATGGGTTTGGAGTGCGTGTGCGCGCATGTGTGTTCAGGTGGATGGGAGTGGCAGCTGCACGACATGAGCAGGTGTCTCAGCCCCAGCGCGGGATGGACGGACCTCGGGTCAGACTTGCGCACAGTTTTATGAGAAGCTGAACTGGTGGAATTGGAGGCTTAGGTGGATACTGGGTGGTTGGGGATTGATTTAGTCTCCCTCAGAGGGGAAACAAAGGGGGGTGATAAGTGCGACCAGGGGACCGGCTGGGGTAATGAAACGCGACTAGACACTCGTAGGTTCGCGTCTCTAACGCCAGGTTTCTATCGTCCTGGTCTCCCACCTCTGGGTACCTGACCTCCTGTGCTAACTTTGTGCTGTGTGACTTATTGGTCTCCCCTTTTCCTGCCAGGATGTCGGATCGATTTTTACCCAGCATGCCATTTTTCATCCGCAGCTTATTTTTGAGCGGTACCGCCATTCTGCTGAGCAGCAGCGTAACGGAGAGATGCTGATGATTTCCCTCCTCGCCTTGCATATGGCTCGCGCATGGCTCGAGGGGTACGCAAATTGACTCGCTCAGTTCAGCTTGCTGTACAAAATAGCCACAAGTCAGTGTTTATTGTCCATCCAGCCTTTCTGGGAGATTCCCAAAGCCGCCTTGGGATTTAATTCACGCCTAGCGGACTGAATTTCATGCCTCGCTGCATCATTTATGCATCTATTTTAAGCCCAGGCACAAAATGGAGTAAACTCATACAGGGGTTAGTAGCAGCTGGATAGTTACAGTGTGTCCTCTAGATACCAGGAAGTTGCAGTTTGAAGTCCCAGGACTGTCAGAGAGCCTCTGGAGATGACACCAGGGTCTGGTTTGTATATACAGCTACATAAGAGCTGCTCGCCAAATGTAGGTTAGATCTAAAGTAGTAAAAAGTCTCGCCTAACTGTCAACCGAGTTTGCTGCCCAAGCCGGCCCGGTGGCCTGGATTTCATCAGTCAACGCTCACGTGTCCTGCTCTATTTTAAGCTTTGTCCAGACTTCAGAAATAACGATAAGCATAGTGGGTGTTTGTGACGTGCATTGCATCCCTCTGCTCTTTCTCTCTCTCCCATGCTTTTTTTTTTTTTTAAACAGTAATTAGATTATTAATTAACGTGCTAATTTAACAAGCAATTTATTATAAGGATTTATTATATTATGCTTGTAGTCATGGACACAATAAGCGTTAATGAATTGTGGTGTTTCGGTTTTAGTTTTTTCAAATGATCATTATGAAACCTTTCTAGCCCTCCATTTTCTTGCCCCCCCCCCTTAAAAAAAAAAAACCTCCATGATGTCTTGCATTTGACTCTGTTCTGATTTACGTTGTACATTTCTGGTTCTTTCAAGTCTTTCCCTGCACACGGTTGCCTCTTACACGTTTCAGCCCTGTGTGTGTGTGTGTGTGTGTGTGTGTGTGTGTGTGTGTGTGTGTGTGTGTGTTATTGGAGAATTGTCTTGGAGTAATAGAGAAAGCTGTTCTTCTCCTCCCTTTGGGAAAGAGTAAACAGTGGGGAATCGGTGGATTCCTCCGAGCGGGCCGCCACCGCACTCGTTCGCTGTGTGAGCCGTGTCCTGAGCGTCGCTCCAGATAAATAAATGATCAAAGCTTGAAGACTGTGTGCTGCTTCAAAGGGAATACATCTATGAAGAGAATAGCTTTGTGTGTGTGTGTGTGTGGTGTGGTGTGGTGTACAGGGTTCTGATCCATTAGCCTCCTCCACCTGTAGACCTCTGTTCAGCATTTACTTCCATCTCTGTCTTCCTCCCTAAACAGCTTCATGCAAGACCTTGACCGGGGTTTCAGAACTCTCTAGATTCCAACCACACTTTTTTTTATTTTTTTTATTTTTTTAATCTATTTATTATTTTCCTCTGAATCTGTGAAGGTGAAACCTGTCTTTCTAACAGTTCCTCTGTCTTTCACTTTCTCTCCTCTAGCCTGTGAGACATCTCTCCTCCGTATCAGTGTGTAGTGGAGGATGTCCATTCTCTAACCCGTCCTTCTCCACTAACCCCTAGGTGTGTATGAAAATGCCGCTCTGTTTGTTATTGGGAAATTGTCACGTCCATCGTTTTCCCCAGTGTTGGGTGTTTGGTGGGAAGTTTGTGTGCAGTGTGTGCTTTGGTATTTCTGACGTGCTTGGGCATTTGTCATCGTTACAACCACACAGCAGTGACTTGTGTATCTGTGTAACATCGCCATATGGCTTTCTCTATGCTAGAGCATGCACAGCATGACACCATGACGTTTTTTGTTTTGTTTTGTTAGTTTGTTGTTTTTGAACCCGGCTCCCTTTAATACTCGCTCCCTTTAACCGACCCCGTTCTGTAACCAGTGCAAAGTCTGAGCGGACATGGAGGAGTACGAGGCGCGTTCGGCCGCCAGCATCCTGGCCTCGGTTAAAGAACAGGAGGCAAGGTTTGAGCAGCTGACGCGGGCGCTTGAAGAAGAGCGACGGCACGTCTCGCTGCAGCTGGAACGCGCCAACATGCCACGTGCCGACCACCTCCCGTGGCAGCAGGTGGTTATGCAGGTAAACCGGTTGATTGAGAGAGGAACACAAGCCTTGCCCATAATGTCACATTTTCTCTGACGATGTCATTTTGTTTGGTGAAATTGGGACCACTGATGCAGCCGTCATTTTCCCTTATTTTTACATAAACATTTGGCTTTCATAAAGGATGACTCATTAGTCCCATCCTCAGTTCTGCTTCCACCAATCATCAGCCTCCACAAATCCTTTCCTCTGCCAATCATCTGCCTTCACCAAGCCTCATCTCCACCAATCATTGGGCTCCACCAATCATCTGCCTTCACCAGTTCTCACTGCCACCAATCCTCATCACCAATCCTCTACCTCCACCAATCCTCACTACCACCAGTCCTTGGCCTCCACCCATCCTCACCTCCACCGGTCCTCACCCCCCTATTCACCAATCTTGGGCTTTTTTTAAAAATCACCTTTCTCTCTGTTTATCTCTCTCATAGCTGAAAAACACCAGAACTCATCAGTTTAAAAAAAAAAAAGTCATATGTCATCAACTCCCACACCAAACCCAGTCCAAACCCAGAGACTGTGGTCACGACTCCCATTCTGAGGACACACACACACTATGTTGCATCTTTGTGTGCATTTCTAACCAGCTCCAGTTTTCTCCATGCGGCATAACTGCGTGCGATGCACTTGCCAATTTAAAACCAATAAAGTAGAAATTGAGTGTCAATCTATTTTCCATCGGCGCATGCCGAGTCCTTGTCACAGACAAGACTTTTCGACTGTCTCCATTTCTTCAGCAGCCCTGGCCTCTTCGCACGCTCGTAAAGTCCAAACTTGATTTACATCACCGTCTCTAATGTGACAGCTCAGAAATTAGCCCTTTTGACAAGACGTTCATTTTCTTAGCCGATGTAAATTGGACACAATGGCCGCAGTAAGTCTGGCTGATGTAGCATCTCCGACATGTTGAGCGGGGAACTCTTTTACACACTTGAGTTATTAGGAGTTTAATCAGGCTCGGACGTGGGTCACGTTGGTCTTCGAGCTGGAACCAGGATGCATCAAGCACCTTTCCCAAGAGATCTCAGTCTGTGGTACGGATCACAGCAGGATCTAAAAGGATCACTGAATATTTTTTTTTTTTTTTTTTTTTTTAACCCCCCACCACCACCGACCCTCTCTCTGGCTCGACTGCTTGCTGGAGTCTGAATCACACAACGGACGAGTCACTGATTCAGAACCCGCGAGTAGCGCAAGTGACTCACGTCTTCCTCTGGATGACTTTAAACGGAAGGCCCTGCCAGTTTTTCATTGAGAGAGCCGTGAGGAATCGCCTCGTGACACAGGAGAGATGCGATAAGGATTCAAGTGGACTCTTAAAGCGATAGGAAGCAGGTGGTTTAAATTCCAAGGAAACAAACAATCTTGAACCAAACAGTGCATCGCAACTGAAGCAAATGCTTTGCATTCTGTCCCAGAGTTTTGATGTTGGAGCTATCACCTGTTGGACCTCTGTCTGACAAGGGCAGTTTGTCAGACAGAGCCAGTCCGAGTCAGAGGGCCCCTCTCTCTCTCTCTCTCTCTCTCTCTCTCTCTCTCTCTCTCTCTCTCACTATAATCACACCTCAGAGATACGGGCCATGGCTTGCAATCCCCGTTATATGAAGCGGATCATCGATTGTACAGGCATCAGAGAAAGGCCACTGGTCTTGCCGCTCTCTGTTTTTCACTTTCTTTTTAGCCTCGGCGTCTTCAGCGCCATTGATTTTTGAGTCCGTCTGATTAGACGGCATGAGCCAACAGGTCGGAATATCCAGTGGACATATGCTCCGTGACTTCCTTGGATCTGGACTCTAGAGCTTATCTTACTCGGAAGCAAAGGCTGACCAGGTATCAGGGTCAAGAACAGTAGCTCCTTTGACTGCAAGACTTGATGCACGTTTCCTCGCCAACTTGTTTTTCTTTTTTGTTTTGTTTTGGTTTTTTCCTCATATCCCCTTCACACAATGGAAGCCCAGTGTGCCAAGAGTCGGAGGACAAGGTTGTGCGACCTTCGTAAATCAGCTGCTTAACAATGACGCTTTTTTGTTCCACAGACACCCACTGCTTTGTTGCAAGTCATTAGGGAAATTGACACCTCCTGCGAATGTGTAAATTGTTTGTGGAGTCTATTTCAGCAGCCGTGCCCCCCCCCAAAGACCTTTTGCTTAACACAACACAAATTAAATACATATTTCTACAAATTTCAGTGATGAAACGTGATCCTTTGATAACCATCCGCACTAACAGTCGTGGAGCTCGTTCCTGTTATTTTTTTGTCCTCTAATCAGGAATTATTTATCAGCCCTCCTCATGCACCCTGACTCTTCTCTTGAAGAGTTTTCAGAAGGGATTAAACTGCTACACACCCACACACTCCATTCTTCTCCCCATCCTCTCCCTCACTCATTTATATATCGTTTCAAGGCCTTAGACACTGTCCTCATCCCCCAGGCGAACTCTTTAGCCTGGGCTCTTAATGTTTAAACCACCAAATTACGCACACTTACGCCATTCGCCTCCCTAAGAGCTCCAGAGTTCGTTCAAAAAAAAAAACAACAACCCAAAACTGTTTGCTTATGCTCTGCTCTTACCCTGTCCTCTAGGCATGGGAGTGTTTAGCCACAGCTATAAAGAGCGCACCATTTGTTAGGAATTCCAAACCTTCCCCCTGAACGTCGGATCTGATCTCACATTTCCCTAAAGCATCCTAATGCGTTTAAAATAAGGCTCCGGGGTCTTCAGGAGCCAGCGGGGGAATGTGCCACTTGTAACCTCTGCTCCCCGGGCCGGAGGTACGTAATCAGCGTGCTGGTCCAAATTAAAATCTGTCTCGAAGGCCCTGCAGTTGGATCAGGTGCATTGTAAACAGGATGATGACACGTCAAAGGAGTTTTCTGAAACTCACCAGGGCTAAAGTGTCACACACTTAGCAATAGCACCAGCTCGGAGGATATAATGCTGTAGGATTTTGTGTGTGTGTGTGTGTGTGTACATCACACTTGCTGATGGATGAGCTGAGATGCCCATCATTTTTCTCTAACAGATTATAATTATCATTATATTTCTCCTGTCTCTCTCGCTCGCTCTGGGGCTGATTAGCTGAAGCTGTCTCGGGACATATTTCAGATTACATAAGGTGTCCGTGGAGGAAACGGAGATAAAGATTAACAAACCGTTTTATTCTTGCATTGTTAGACGATTCTATGGCTCTATTGATGCTCTTGCCACAATCACTGCCAGCGCGTGAGCCGTAAACCTGAACCAAGCATTCATAACGCGTACCGCGTGATTACTGAGCGCATTTCTGAGCATCACCGCATTGCACGCTCGTCTCCCATCATTTTCAGTTTTCATTTCCCGTGTTTGTCTTTTTTCCCCACAGAAACCAAGCCGGTTCATTTGTTGACTGTTGATTTCTTTCTAGAACTCGTAATGATGTAAATTATTACACTCCAAACGTGTGTGTGTGTGTGTGTGTGTCTTCTACGACAACATAATATGCGTTTTTGTTCCATCTGCATAAGTGTTACAGCCAAGTCTGTGGTAATGTGAATATCTGAATGGAAAAAAAGCTTGAAATAAAAAAAAAGTCTATATAAGGAAATGGGGGGGGGTTCCACTCACAAATGAAGTAGAAAATTCGGTCACATGGTTTGGGAAGTGGGAAAATTGGACACGTGGTGCTTTATCTAAATATATCTGGACAGATGAAGAAATGAAAGCTTTTTTTTCTGTTCAGTTTGATTAACAAAAGTAACATTAATCGATGACCGCGAATAAGATGGAGCACTGAGGAATTAAGGAATCACTAACTGAATCACTGGATGAAAGATGATTACAAATCAGGCCACGAATCACTCTGTGATGGAAGGTGGATGAACGAATGAATTATCGAATCTCTCAATGAGTGAAAGGAGTTGAACAAATGAATCACTCAGTCATTGAAGGTAGATAAACAAAGGAATCACTGAATCACTCAGTGAATGAGTGAAGATAAACAGGGAGTGAATGAAAATGAATGTTAATCACTAAGTGAATGAAAGTAGATAAATGAATCAGTGGATCACTCAGGTGAAGAACTGGATCAGTCACTGAATCACTCAGTGATTGAAGGAACATGAATAAGTGAATCACTTACTGAATGAAGGAAGATGAGCAAATGAATCAGTGAATCATTCAATGAATGAAAGAAGATGAACAAATGAATCATGTAATGAATTAAGGTAGATGAACAAATGAATCAGTGAAACACTCGGTGAATGAAGGAGGATACATGAATCACTTAGTAAGTGAATTTAAAAAAAATCACATGGTGTATTTCAGAAGATGAACAAAAGAATCAATGGATAACTCAGGGAATGAAGGGAGGATGAAGAAACGAATCAACGAATCATTCAATAAATGTAAGAAGACGAATAAATCAATCAGTAAAATGAATCACTCAATGACCGAAGGAAGATGAACGATGGAATTAATCAATGAATCGCTCAGTGAATGAAAGATAATCAATCCATGACCCATGATGAATCCATGATGTGTGTAGATTTACTTTTTTATTTTTTCAAGGGAACTCTAAAATTGTTCTTTGGCGGTCCCTCTGGGGGAACCATCCAAGGTTCTGTGTAGAGTCCTGACACCAAGCGTTTTCTAAATAGAACCTTTTTAAAAAACCACAAACACCCTAACCACCACGTTCACATTATTTTTCACTGAATTGCTGGATTTGATGTAGAAACATTTCACACACGTTCATTCACAATTTCTTTTAGGAAACGTCTTTAAAGCTCGAATACAAACCAATTTCCGGTCTCCTTCTACTTCTTTATGCCTTTCCAATTGTTGTTAGGGACAACACAGAAATCAGTTTGGCGTGTGTGTGAGTGCTTTATTTAAACATGAGCCTCTGTGAAACTGGTGAAGGAGATGTTTCTGACGCATGAAGATGAAACAAAGCTCTGACTGAAAGCCGTCTGAATTTTTCTGGACGCCCAGTGAAACATCTTCGGTGTTTATTATCGCGTGCAAGTATTTTTAGCTACAGAGTGGGTGGCCCTTCCTCTCTGTGCTTTACACCTCACACGATATCAAACTATCAAAGTAATAGAGTGGGACCTCGACTCAGGAACTTAATCCGTTCCGAGACTGTTCATGACCCGATTTGTTCGCGACCCGAATCAGTGTTTCCCATTGAAATGAATGTAAATACAATGAATGTGTTT
>JAQMCW010000014.1:1080631-1091536 GCA_030068335.1 Chrysichthys cranchii | reverse complement strand
GGCCCCCCCCCCCCCCCCCCCCCCGCCCTTGTAAGTCTTCATTTTTTCACTCCGTCAGACCCAACATCTTCCATTTCATTCGAATGCTCAATCTCCTAAAGCCCGGCATGCCGTTTTCCTTTCTGTTCATTTCACGTCGCATTGATCAGCCTCTCTGCTAGTTTGGTTTCGTCCTAGCAATAAGCTGGAGCTTTCAAGAGCATTCCTGAGGTTTATTCTTCTTCACCAAGTGTATTTTTTTTTTTTCTGCACGGATATGCAGCTCTTGTGGTCTTGTACACATATTTGCACTAGGATAAGCTGTTCTTTGTCTTAGAGGCCTGTACACGTCAAGTCCAGTAGTATAGGTTATGGCTGGAGGTCCCTCAGGGGAGGTCAACAATAAGCTCCGTATGAGGCATTCAGAAGGGCTGAGTATTAGGAATTTCTGGCTGCTCGGAGAGCAAAAAACCTCAGCGGGCCGCGAGGGCTGGAGCAACAAGTCCAGGTCGTCTTATTTTCTCAGTGAAGCTTCCATGTCGGCCTAGATAGCATGCTGGCTTTGGGGAAAGAAAGGAATACTCGGTTGTTGAGCAGGAGGAAGCCGCCTCTTTATCGATTTCGGTTCCCAGTCATAGCGTAGAACCGGATGAGGAAAGTTAAACAGACCAGACGTCCAGGATGAGCAGATTTCGTGTCTGGGCTGTGTGCGTTTTGTTGTCTGGTGGACAAGTGAGTTCAACAAGCAGAAAAACAACAACAAGCAAACGAACAATGCTTTATTCGGTGATGTTTATCCTTCACGCAGTTCACAAATCCCACCACCTGCTGCACCGGCTGACGGTAGAACAATTTTTACTCCACGGAGATTAGTTGGCGTGCGCCGACGACAAAAGATCATTTCAGAACACAAAATAAACTCGCGTAAGCTAACGCTCCTGCTGTACAGGTTAGACGTACGGCAACGAAATAAACACTCGAACCAGACTTGAATATTATCTTGTATGTGCAAAAAGGTTTTTTTTTTGTTGTTTGTTTTTTTTACTTTTTCTCAGTGTCATAAATACAATGTTTGAAAGTTAAAATCTGTTTGAAGACCACCTAACTGGCTTGTTGGGCCACTTTGCTTCATGAGCTAGCTGATAAATGGATGATTTTTGCACCGGTCATGTAACCCTGGTATAATTGGAGGAATAATCAGCAAGAACACAGGGACGAAACGCCTCTCCTCTCCTCTCCTCTTCTCTTTGTCGTCTTGCAGCCTCCCTGCCCAGCTTGGGGGTATTCCACGCAATACCAGATGAATTCATCTCAACCAGACGTGCATATGCTCCAAACACAACCCTCCGAAGCAGGTGCCTAATGCGCTGGCCACCCAGAAAGCCCTGAGCGTGACTCACTCTGACTCACCGCGACACCATGAGTTTCTCATCCTTCCTCCCTTTTAATCCGGGCTGGATGACGTGATTCTCCTTGCACCGCTCTGAACATAGAAAAAAAAAAAAGGAAGAATGCTTGATTAGTTTGCTGCTTTCAGCTCATTTCAGAACGTTAAAAAGCTGCCGGAGGTTACCGATGGTCAAGGCGCCTTAATACACCGTCCGAAAGCGTACAGCTCATTTCAGGGGGCGGCAGTGTGGAGAAACCTGTCCAGTTTTATGGATCTAGACTCCTCCCTTTGTTTTTTGTTTTTTTGTTTGTTTGTTTGTTTGTTTGTTTTAAATTTATGTTGGTTTTCTTGTTGTGTTTGTCCTGTTATTTGTTCTGCTTTTCTTGTTCCGTTGTGTGTGTTCACAAACTGCAGTGAGCAAGCACATTCCCTGGGGAGTGCGTGTGTGTGTGTGTGTGTGTGTGTGTTGCACAGAAATTAAACCAAAGCCCCCAGACCTGATTTGTACACAGATTAGATTAGCTGCGTCAGTTTGGACTCGGCCCTTCTGCAGCTGTAAGCCATGGTGTGTGTGTGTGTGTGTGTGTGTGAGAAAATAGTTACAAATGCCACTTTTCCTAATTGAGACTGCACTTGTAGGCTATTTTCGATCCTGGACTCTTTTGGGGTGCGACACAGAAGGGTGGGATTGCTCCGTGGGATTGTGTTCCTCCAATTCTGCCAAAATGCACTTCCAGAACCGCCTCGCTGTCCTTCACATTCTCTCTCTCTCTCTCTCTCTTGCTCTCTCTCTCTCTTGCTCTCTCTCCCCCGCATCTACTACTCCAGGGAACACAGCAGCTGGAAACATGCTGAAGCTTTTAGGACACTCGTGTCCTCCCGACACTTAATGTTTCGTGCCTGTTCTGAGACCCGGATCAGTCCGAAGGTGCTCCATCGCTAAGGAGAGGCGCGTGTAACAATGTACCAGTCCGGGCGTTTTCAGGACAAAAGGAGTTCATGTTGCGCAGTTTCTCAGTGAAAAGAGTTTCTCTTCGCGCTCCTCGTGTAGCGCGGGGTTAAGAAATCAAGGGTAGTTCATTTTCGCAGCGTTCCCTCAGCTTAAGTTCATTTAAGGACATTAGACAAGTTGAAGTGCGTAATTATGCGGAGCGGTGAAATATCCCGTCAGCCCTAATGACCTGAAAATCAGTCTGTTAAATCCAACTCGAAATCATATTAATACCGAGACCGGTGAAATATCCCACCCGAGACGTGCATTAACTCGTACCAAGCTACTTAATTAAATAACTTTAAGACCATGAATAGAAATGAGTGTCTGGCCCGTGCGTGTGTGTGTGGGGGGGGGTTAGGACGGGGATAATCAAACTTGTTTGTCGCGGATGGGAGATCTCTCCATCGGGGACAGGAAGGGCAGGGCCACATTCCAGGCACTGGGAGACAGGAAGCTTCTCGGCACGTCCTTCCTGCACTGATACAAAGAGTGTTTGTGCCAAAGTGTTGTGCACGTACATACACACACAGAGACACAGACACATACTAAAAGTGCATGCGCACACGTTTCACGTGATTTGGTTTGCCGGGCTGGAATCGGACATTTGTTTGGCGTGCGAGGCAGGTGTCCGAGTCAGTGTCAGTGCCTCTGAAATGAGCCTAAACTGATTTGGCAGCCATGACCATGGACTCTTTCCATAATTTGCTGATCTCTCTCTCACACATATACATACACACACACACACACACACACACACACACACACACACACATACAGACAGTGTCATTGTAGGATGCTACTCGCTGCAAGGACAGCTGGGAAGGCTGGTTGCTCTGCAGGTACTGAGCCAACTCGTCATTATCATCCTAATGTGCCTCGGCTCATCAGTCCGGCTCAGGTTTGCGTTGATAAATGAGGGAAAAATCCTCCTTTTAAAGCTTTTTATAATGGGAGGTTACTTTTATTCCCGACTTTGAAAAGTAAAAAAAAAAAAAGCAACCATTCTATCCTGCTGCAAGTTCCATTTTCACAACAAGCCAAATATAAATGCCTTTTTTTTTATGGTCTCCTGACTCGTGCATCAAATTTCCCGCATTTAGAGGAAAACAACACGCCAACTCGTTAGCATGTAAACAAGGCCTGGTTGCTCAGAAAGCCCCGCAGCTTCTAAGACGCATGAGGATACCTTTTCAAATGACGAGTCAGAGGCGGTATACGTCAAAGAACGGAGGAAAATAAAGGAGATGGCGGCAAATAAAGGAAACGAGGGAGGCCACTTCAATTCTCACAGCTGATAATCCATATTGCTTCATGGATCCCCACACACGTGCGCACACACACCAGGCCAAATCCCAGCCACCTGCAGCGAGCAGCAGCCTGGCCACCAGCATGCTAACTAAGATCAAGCTCGGACTGCGTTTCTACATTTATAATTCATAAAATATCGTGTGGTGTGTTCTACAGTTCCTACGAGTCCCATCTAGCATTCATGCATTTTTAAAGCTTTGCCAAACTCCCGGGCTTGTTTTATAGATTTCAGTAGCAGCCCACAGATTAGCATGTAAACTCACCACCCGTACACACCCATGGTTTGTGAGCACGCAACGTCTCCCTTCTCTGTAACCAGGCAATGAGAGCGCATTAGCCACGCCTGGCCTATTAGTTTATTAGCCACAAGCTGTTTTGTTTTGTGCCATTAATCTACAATTAAAAATCTAAACAAGCAATTAAGCGGCAATACGCGAGAAATCAAAATCCAATCTGAGGCTAATCGAAAAAACACCTTCTGAGCAGTCCGCAACAGAACGGAAAGGCAGCAAAGTGAAATACATTACAATTAATGCAGCTCTCTCTCCCTCTGAATGAATCATTGAGAAGGGCAGCTGAGCAGCTTATTGACATCCCTGTATACCCAGAGAGTTAATGGAGGAAGGTGCAGGAGCGCCGAGCGGCGTCCTCGCGTTACATTAGCCGAAGCGGACGGCTGGAGCAGCTGCTCCGATTCCCCTCGGAGGAATTCTCCCAGATCCAGTGTCTGATTACGGAGCCTGTGGAAGAGCAGCGCTTCCCGCTCCAGGAGCTCCTCAGTGTGCACAGCTTTCTGATTAGCCCGATCTGAACCTGAACCAGATCTCTGACCAGGCTTCGAGTAACATGCGCGAAATTAGATTTGGGTCCAACTAAAAAAAAAATTTAAAAATCTATAATAGCAGGAAAATATTAACACTTCCTGTGCGAGTGGCATTTTTCAGGTGCTGAAGGCGAACCTTGAGTCTCTAACCCTGAGTTGTTTTAAAACAGACAATCATGGTTTTATTGTGTGTGCGTTCAATGCCTGCCCTAACCCTAATCCTTACCCTAACAATAGAAGGAGGGAGGGGGAGGACCTTACTGAGGATCCATTCACTTCAAGGATAAAGCCCACAACGTCCTTGAGCAGGAATATGGAAATCTTGGGTATCTCAATGACCAGTGCACCACTGCTTCCTTAGGGAACTAGGACAGAAAGCCCAAAGTATCCTCCCGGAGGGAGGCTTTCCCCTAACCCAAACCCCAACCCCATTGCTGTGATGAACCGGCAGCCAATCCAGGGGTATATATAACAATTCCCACCTCACTCAGAGTGTTCCTGTGGTAGACTCTAGGTATCAGGATAAAGTGCTTGGAGAAGATAAATGCATAAATGTTTGTCAAAACTGGAAATCGGCACATATTAATATTCACTAATGATTTGTAGGATTCAAGTGAGCTAAATATAAATCAGTAAATCCAGCCGTGTTTCTTTGAGTTTTGTTTCTGAACCTAATAATAAAGAGCACCCTCTCCACTCCGTCTGCTTGAGATGATGATGATGATGATGGTGTGGTGATGGCTGTGACGTCTTTGCCGGAGCCTGATGTCCCCATAAACACTCGGGACAGGTTTCAAAATGGCCACTGTGATGGATTTGACCAATTTCTGCTCCATTAGCTGTCCTGGTTCTGTTCCCGGCCCGATATCACCTGAACCAGACGACGCTGAAAGCTCAAAGCTACGGACAGACGGAGCAGCTGGAGACTCTGGTCTCAACCTTGTAACACTTTTACTTCTGCAACATGAGCTTGATTGATGTTTTGGGGTTTTTTTTTTCTTGTGAACTGTAAAACATCGGACTTAAACATGCCCCCCTCCTCCTCCCGGTGCCTGGTTAACACATCATCATCCTTTTTGGTGCCCATACACTGACCCACACTCTTAACGCGTAATGTTTGGCCTGCTGCTGATCACGTTCGACTGGCTGCATATCAGAGGGAACTAGAGGAGGAGGGAGCTATCTCACTCCAAGCAGCTGTTTAAACGCTTCTGACAGGAACAATATGGCCAGCTTCTGCTGCTGACATTCTGGCCCCGTGTGGAACTAAATCTCCATCCCCGGGGCCGTTTAATGTCCGGGCGCAACCTCTTAGCGCATGTCATCTCGTCCTCAGAGGGTTTGTTTGGGGGTTTTGAGTTGCAGGCCTTGGCTCTTCGTCGCAAACACTTTACATGCAGCTAAGCTCAGTGCTGACACAGGATAAGGAAGGAATAAAACACTCCAGCATGGGATGGTACGATCAAGCGGACATACTTTCACTACTTCAGAGTGGATTGTTTTTCTTTAAAGGTGCCTCAAGGAGCATTTTATTCTTTGTGTGTGCTAATAAGTTGCCATCTTGGAATTTTTATCCATTCATAGTTACGTTTAATGTTCCTGACAAATCCGATCTCCTGAAGTTGGTCAGCAGCTTTTTATCTTAGTCAGCCATATTGGTATGGTTTGTTGTTCTCCAGTCGGTCTGTACAACTGTAGGCAGTCTCTGTTTGCTTTTTACCCTTTCCCCTCTGTCTAAACAAACAAGCCCACATCACTCCACCCAAAGCCATGGCCATTCCCATTGTCGTTCCACCACACTGTTTGGAAATAATCTGCTCCTGCTTTCTGCTGCTACGTTTTTTTTTTCCTGGTATTCTTCACTCTGTCTGGTGCTAAACAGTGGTGATAAATGGCCTAGCCAAGTACAATGGGTCACATTCCACAGATTTGCCTCTCTCCACATTGTGAGTGGTGGCGGGGGGGCTAACTCGAACCCTACTGTAAGCCTCAGAGTTCCAGGAATGCCTGCGACGTGTGGACTTGGATTTGTACGCTCCTGATTCCTTCCAGATGTTTAAAAAAAAAAAAAAAGAACAGCAGTTCCAAAACATTCTCATCTCACAGGCCTTACGTTTTGTAGCTCTTGGAAGCAGCGTATTGTTTGGCCGTTATTTATTGCAGTAAAGAAGTCGCATAGATCATGCTGTAATGGAAGAGTAAACAATGCTCCGATTGGTCGTTGGACCATACAATACATCCGCGCACTCAGTACATTCTTCAGGATTTTGACTCCGTGCCATGGTGAAAGGAAGCAGTGGCTTTTTGGAGCCTGTGCTACAGAGTGAGACGTTTTATTGTTTGTTTATTTTGTTTAGCCGTCGACGATCTTTCGCACAATAGAATAAAAGAGTGGCCAGGAATGTGCGAGGAGTTTAAAAAAAAAAGGCTGTGGTGGAAGAGTGTGAGCAGCAGGAGAAGGAGGCGAATGAGGCACGCTGTCAAGATTCCTCTAACCTACAAGCCCCCCCCCCCCAATGTGTCTCCTGCTTCCAGAACTAACTTTCCCTCTCCAAAAACCTTCGCCTTTGCTTGCACTTGACTATCCAAAACTACCCAGCTTCATTAACACCCCGACGTCCTCTGGTCCAGGCCTGGCTGACCTCAAACAGGGAGCCAGTGCCAGAATCTGATCCTCCTCTGGCCAGAGAGAAAGTGGGAGGAGCTGGAGGGCTGCCAATCACCCTCATCTCTTCCTCCCAACTTCCTTTCCTCCCCCACATGATTTGTTTGGCTCCTTCTATCCTCGTTCTAGGAGACCACGCTTCCGTGGCATTAACAGTTGATGATGATGACCATTTCTGAAATCTGGATGTTCTCGTGCAAGCTTCCGACAACGTCTCCTGGGCTAACGGCTCAGTACAGAAAAAGACAAAAATAAACAAGTGCGTGATTTGAATTTTTTTTTTTCCCCCCAAGTTTTCAGCGGAGTGAGCTGAAGGCCAGCTCACGTTGCGTTCCTGACCTCACCTCGGCAAGTTGGCAGAGCAGAAGGTCGAACAGAAGGGACTGTGGCTAAATTGGATGACCCAAGGTTACCCAGACTGTCTTTGCGAGGGAATTAATTGTATAAAAGCCTGGTAATGATCTCTGGCTCGTGGCCCGACTCAAAATCCCTTTAGCCACGGTGCAGTGAATTACCACTGCTCAGGTGATTTAAGGTGAGCACCACTGAGGAAGAGGAGCAAATCCATCACGCTGTGTTCTGACCTTCAGGCAAGACAACAAACAAAGCACAATTCATTTCGAAAGCGTTCACTTTCCTTCGTTTTCAAGCACAAAGCTATGGGAAAATGCTCGTTCAAACATTAATTCAGTTGATCCTATTGAGACATTTGGACTGGGGGATGCCATGATGCTGACGAACACCTCGGAGTGGCCTGAAATGTCCTTTTGCCAGTGAGATGATTGTACCACATGTGGTTCATCACCATCCGGGTTAGTGTTCTTCCAGTTGCGCTTTGAGAGAGAACCTAAATATGGAACATCCCCTACTGAGCGTTTTGAGGACGTTCCTGACAGGAGATTGCAGTAAATACAAGAAATCAGCTGTGTTCCTTGTTTGTGTAGGCTTTTCGTAATAATCACTACAGCGTGATTTGCTGAATCCGACAGGGATCTCTGAGCATTACGGCTCATCGTTACAGCCGTCCTGCCTGTGTTTATGATTGGTTATTTATCTCATGTTGATGTTTTAGTTATAAAACATAACGTTAAAAAAAGGAATAGATGTGATTTGGTGATTGGACTAGAGCTTCGCTAATCATCGCCATAGCAGCAATAATGCGAGGAAAAAGATGTTTTTTTTGTTTCTTTGGTTTTTTTTTACTAATTAACGAGTGTCACGGCATTCCTTTTTATTTTAAATCCAATTTTTTTTTAAGGAGCTTGTCAAGAAGCTTTACCTCGGACAAGCACCGACGGCGGAGACTCCAGAAAACTTTTACGCTCAGTTTGTCTTTTCCTTTTTCTTCCCCCTTTCCTTTTTAACCCGGAGCGTCCATTGTATGAGCCGCCGAGAATGAGCGGTTACCATAGAAACGAGAACGCGTTCGATGCAACACGTTCGTTTCAACACATTCAAAGCAGTCAGATTAGAGACTTCAATAGCGCTGGTGTGTAAATATTGGTGTATGCATTACCGGGCTTCTTTCACTTGACTGTTTCTCAGAAATGAGAAAAAGACCACTAATGCATTCAGACGTGACAACGTGCGTTTTTGTGAATATCCTTAGCGTGTCGTAAATCGTTGACGCTGTAAACAACACCGCGTGTGGATATGATGTTTTGGCATCGGTGGGCCTTCTGAGAAGCTTTTTCATCCTTCTTGTGTGTGTGTGTGTGTGTGTGTTGTATATGGACATTCGTTCTCTGGACTGTTGCTAGGAAACACTGTTGCTCCATTCCCCCCTCTCTCTTTTTTTTTTTTTTTTTT
Source organism: Chrysichthys cranchii (assembly GCA_030068335.1). Taxonomy (NCBI): domain Eukaryota; kingdom Metazoa; phylum Chordata; class Actinopteri; order Siluriformes; family Claroteidae; genus Chrysichthys; species Chrysichthys cranchii. Next base: position 1,082,568 of record JAQMCW010000014.1, on the reverse strand, counting down.
TTGAGGAGCCTCTTTTTCTTCCCCGTCTGAGCTGGTCATATTGCAGTGTGGAAAGAGTCTCTTGTGCACCCTTCCGCCCAGCGTGGGGCCCTCCATCTGTGTGCTTAAGACGAGGCCCAGAGACGGAGAGCACAGGCTGCGAAATGTGGAATGTCTTGGAACACTTGGGACAGTCTCATTCGTTCAATCGGACGGCCAGAGAACGTCACGGAGGCACGGCATACAGACAAGCACGCTTTTAAACGGATAATCACAGGGTTTCACCACTGAGAGGGAGAACCCCGCAGACGAGAGCCGAGAAACCGTATACACCAAATATAAACAGAATCATGTGCGCTCTTTTAAGTTAGAAACCCCACAAACCAGCAAGTCAGGAGCCATAAAGTATGTCGAATCGTTCAGATCTGCTCCTTTTGAACAGCGTTAATATTGACATGTGGCTGTAATGAAGGTCAGAGGTCACATCGTTGTTGCACCAAGAGTAACGTATCAGATGCCCAGAGAGGCACAGGGTCGGGTTCAGGATGTCAGAAGTGCGAAAATGTGTTTTGTAGGAGAGCCTGCTGAGGCGTGTGTGTGCGTGTGTGTGTGTGTGTGGAGATATCCTTCCCCATGCCGAGCAGATCAGTCCGAAAGGGCATAAAGCATAGGTTTTATCTAATCCTCAGTCCAATCCAGCCACCTGTCTGGCCGTTCCCGGGCTCCTTTCTACTTCAGAGAGTTCTCGCCTTAATCTAAGTGGACGCCGAGTGCATTTTGTTTTGGTGCCGTAGAGAGTCCCGACACCGCATGTGTGTCGAAAGTGGAGTTTCCCCGTCCTTAAATAAATCAATACGTTTTTATGATTCTGTTGAACCTAATTATGATTATGGTTTAATTTATATGGAGGCTCCTTGGTACAAGACCCTGTGGATGAGCTGTTACTGAAGGGATGACATATTAGAAGAATCCCAATAATATAAACCTGAACACCTTCTGACCAATCAGAACCCAGAATTCCGCAGCGTCGTGGTATGCTAGCTAAATAACCCTCGCTCATTTTCAGACTCTCTCTCTCTCTCTCTCTCTCTCTCTCTCTGACCCCTCCCAGCTTTCCTCTGCTTATTGTTGGCACCAAAAAACTGCCATGTTTTCCTCCACGTGCTCAGGCACTCGGTCATTAACATGCAAACTCGCCTCTGTTTTGTGCTTTCTGGACGTTTCCAGAGACCTGATTACCTGAATAGGGCTGTACAAAACAAAGCAAAAAACCCAGAACCCGGCTTGTTTTATTTACATCAAGTGTTTTGTGCTCTGCGCTTGCCAGCATTGTTTCCAGAAACGCGCCTGTTGCAGGACGAACAAAAAGACCCGGCCATTTCATGTTCAAATAAAACAAATCCCAGGACAATGTGTCCATATCCTGCACCGGCGCATCCACAGGTATACAGAGGATTGAGAAAAACATTTATAATGATGATGATGATGATGATAACAACAATAATAATGGAACAAAAAGTGTCTAGCATGGTGTATCTGTAATAGTGAACACGTTGAGTAACTTCCTAATTGGACTAGGAACGGTCTGATGGTTTCTAAAATCATTGACCATCGATGAAAGTGTTTGTTCCTCTATTTGTGTACTTGTGTTCATTGTGTGTGTGCTGGCCCAGAGTACAGCAGTTATTACTCGTTAGTTATTAGCAGTAGATTATGTGGCTCCTTGTACAATGAGACCTCGACTCACAAGCTGAATCCGTTCTGTGACTGTTCGTGACCTGATTTGTTCGCGACCTGAATCAGTTTTTCCCATTGAAATGAATGTAAATACAATTGATGTGTTTCAGCCTCAAAACATGCTTTTAAAGAGTATTATGTGTTTGTGTGGCAATAAAACATAGAATAAAATTAAAATAATCTTAATTATAGAAAAATAAAACTAAATGAAATAAACAGAT
>JAQMCW010000014.1:1064355-1080531 GCA_030068335.1 Chrysichthys cranchii | reverse complement strand
TTTTTTTTTTTTTTTTTTTTTTTTTTTTTTTTTTTTTTTTTTGCCATCCAATGCGCTCGCGAGCTGAGGGGCCACTGTACGTCATTTACTACAGAAAGGAAAATAATAATAATAATAATAATAATAAAAACACAACAGAGGCCGCTCCCACGCCTCCCCCGGGTCTCGTCTCATCTTTAAGTCGGTTTCATTTTTGGCATTCAGAGGAGAATTTGGTGCCTGTGCTGCCACGGAACCTGGTCATCATCCTGCTCTGCCGCAGGCACCGCGCTGTTAAAGAACCTTGGTGTCAGACGCTGTTATTCAGACTGACAGGCCTTCTCCTTCTATCGACCACACATGCAATCCAAAGGTGAGAAATGAACAAGTCTTTCCACTTATGCCCCCCCTCCCCCGAGCCCAATCTCCCCGACTCTCGACCTGTCAACGAGTAAGCACCGGGGGCGCCACCGACACCTATATGTACGTCTGAGGATCTTCCTGCTTTTAAAATTCATCTCTGTTTGTCCAAGTGAACGGCGAAAAACAGTCAATGACGTTAAAATCCGCCCCCACAAGCCTCTTAACAGGCTTTTGCACGTGTTAATCAAAGCGTCATTACCACACAATGTTGCTGTCGTAAAGCAGACAGCACTCGAGCGTTAGTGGGAGGCACTTCACCTCGGAATCGTCTCCTCGCCCACGAGCCACTTAGCGCAGACGATTAAAATCGTACGTTAATTCAGCAAAGAGGTGAAAAGTTTCCTGGCTGACTAAGACACCGAAACATACTGTATGATCACTAAAGTGATCACGTCAGGTCTACCTGCTTTAGCCTCCACTTCTGAATCCCCTACAAGTTCTCTATGTCCGTGTTCTTTCTCATTTCGCCGACGTGCGTCCTCGCCTGGGTTTACTCCAAGGTCATCTCTCCTCCCTGGATCCGTATATATCCGTGTTCGACATTTCGGGGCATGTCTCTCACCCGCAAAGCTCCCCGGGCTTTCGAGCAGGCGCGCGATATTAAAACTGTGATAATACCCGAAGTCGAGGAGAAACCAAAGTGCGTTGGTGCATCATCATGATGACCCTCGACCTCTGTTTGGCAGGAGCAGAGTCCCAGCAACCAGACGTCTCTGGCCATGATGCAGGAGCCGCAGGAGGTGGTGGAGGAGACGGTCACTATAGAGGAGGACCCCGGCACGCCCACTTCACACGTCTCCGTGGTGACATCAGACGATGGGACCACGCGCCGCACAGAGACCAAGGTATGGGTGAAACACAAACACACATGCGTTCACGTGCACACGCACACAAGCAAGCATCACACGCATGCTGAACATCAGGAAATATTTTAGATAGAAAGGAATGTTTAGTCTTGCAGTAATTACTGCAGGTCATATTGAAGCTTGCTGTAACGTCATGTATCTGTTGACTGCTCGTGTGTGTGTGTGTGTGTGTGTGTGTGTGTGTGTGTGTGTGTGTGTCAGGGATCTGCAGTTACTACAATAAACTGGGAAACCACTGCTGACACGAAGGTTTCCAGAACACAGCGAGTCAGATTTCCATCCAATCACACAGCAGTCAAGCATACACTCGCGCGCGCACACACACACTTGCAGGTGCACAACACAGACTGAGGTTTACTAAAGTGTGCGCTTGATTTTTTTTACTGCCGCGCATTTTCAGTCCAGCACATTTTGCTCTTATTTACATCAAGGCTTTCGTACGCTGCATTTGCCAACATTGTTTCCAGAAATGTGTTGCATGCAGGACGAACTAAAAAAAAAAAAAAAAAAAACCCGACCATTTCATGTGCGGATAAAGCAAATCCCAGGACAATAAGAGTCTCCACCCAGCACCAACACAGTCCAGGGACCCCTAGGGGTTTATGAAGCATACCTAGAGGATGTGTGAATTTCTATTTTTGTCACATTATCAAAGTTTCATATTCACATATTTAGGGGCCCAAGCACCAAAGATAACTCAGACCTAGTTCTGTTCTGCTGGTGGGAACAGACACAAAAATGACATTATTTAAATGGCAGGTTTAACTAATGCTCATGAAACAGATTTGTACCCCGAGCGTGTCTGCTAAAAGTTTCAAGAACCCCTGCTTTCACTTTTTATTGGAAAAGAACCATATTTGGTAACTTTTGCGGACATGTAAACACAGGTAGTCCTCAAGTTACGATGGAGATGCGTCCTGCTATACCCATCATAAGTGGAAAATATCGTATGTCGAATGTCATAGGCCACTGCTTAGCCTAGCTTAGGTATCATAGCCTAGCTTAGCCTAGCCTACTGTTGGAGTCTTTTCCTGTAGGAGACATGTTGGGGTGTTTAGAAGACATGATTTAGAATTAAAATTAGCTCTTGAAGCGCACAAAAAAAAAGCATGCGGTAATGCACTGTACAGTACACCGATACACAAGGGAACTGTCTGAGTTACAGGACTGAGCGACTCATCATGCAAGGCGAGTGACGTGTACAACCGGGTGTCACCCGTTCGCATCATAAGTCGCACGCTGTTGCTCTGCCTGCCCGCGAATCTTAAATATTCTCTAAATATTTTACAATTTTTAGCACATCGCAATAGTCATTGTAACTTTGAAAAATCATAAGTCGGGCCATCGTAACTCGGGGAGCACCTGTGTGCACTTTTTGGAAAAGTTTGACCCTACACCACCCATATATTGTAACTCTGTTCACCTTGATTTTCAACATAAAAATGTAATTTAAAAAAAGGCTTGCGATCGGAAGTGTTTTAATGTCCTCCAATAACACTAACAATAGGATTGAAATGTTACATTTCCAAGTGTTTCAAATAAAGGGTTAAAGGCTCTCCCCATTTCACTAATGTTCCTATTAATGTAATGTAATGTACAACCTGTAGCTTCAACACAGACACTTCTCTTGCTCGTCCTCCGCTTGTTTCTGATGAAGGCAATTCACCTAAAGTGAAGCAGAAATGAAGCTCACATTTACGTGGACATCGTGTTCACTTCAGGGCTCGTAGTCTCCTGACGCCAGTGAGAAATCCCAGCATGGGGCTCCGATCCACCAAATTGTCACCTCCACATAACCTCCATCCCTGCAGGAAGTTTGACACCCACATTAAACAGGAATACACACAGATTTCTCCCCGTGTTTGTGTGATGCCTCTCACCGTCTTCTTTCTATATTACAGTAAGTGTGCTACAGACCGAGGGGAGGTTTCTGGTTACTAAAATTTTTTTTTAAAAAACCCACGATTATGCTGTTGTTTTGAGTTATACCATGGAGCTGCGGGATTCTGATTGGTCCCAAAGTGTTGGTTAGTTTCCTACAACAGCAGCTCGGACATTAACGCAGGCGCAAATCCCAGGTTTATATTGGTGTGCTTTGCTTAATACGTTCCGGTTGCTATAGAAACAGCTCGACCCCTTCTGTACAGAGACATTTTATTCATCAAGATGCATTTCTGGAGGAGTTTGAAGCGGGAAATTATCAAATGCCCCAAGGGTGTTGAGAACCTATTTGGACCTAGTTTACACCTGCGATTAACCTCCAGTGCAGGTTGGAAGTCCGACGCGCCCTGCTTGTGAATGGTTTGCTTGCGATTAGCTGAAAGTGACCACGCTATAATAAAGCAATCGCTCTGATTTCCAGAGCTACCGAATCTCCCAAGGGCTGTGGCGGTACAGGTTTTGCGCATTAATAAGAGGAGAGAAGTTTGCACAGTTGATCGGTCAGAGCAGGTCTCCCCGCGAGCGTATTAAGTGTTAACGAACGGCCGTGCCCAGTTCCCAGACACGGATGCTCTCAGCTGACGATTAATTTTCATCAGCCTCATTAATTCCCAAGACAAATTTATAGCCTCGAACAAAATAGCTAATTAACGGTGCCACGGAGTTTGCTGGGCAGCAAATTGGTTTCAGAGTCAGCAGCGAGCACCAGGACGCCGAGACATTTCTCCTCCCCGAGCGTGAACGTTTAATGGAACGGGTTGACAGGCAGGGGTGAGAAGCTCGTTTATTCAAGTCTTGCCTCGGAGACGTCTCGGAAGTAGAACCAGTGCTTTAGAGAGTCTCCCTGCGGTGATGGAATCCACCCTGATGTGTACTGATATGTTTAGGCCACGCCTACCTTGGGGATATACCCAAATCCAGATGGCGCACTACAGAGATTCAGATAGCCTTTGAGTGCTTGCTATGCAAATTGACTGACAGGCGTAGAAGCACACATCAGGATCGATAGAGCGACGTGATTGGTGCGTTCCCGCTTTTCATCAGGCTCGGTCTATTTTAGCGTGCTGCTGCTGTTATCGACCTCCAAGCGTACAGACAGACCACTGACCTGAGAGAATTGCGCACTAATATGATTAAACCTCTCAGCCCTGTTTTTGAATGCTCTTGGTTTGATCTCCCCTCCACACCAACACCACCACCACTTCCAACTTTGGTAGTGACTCATCTAACAGGCCAGAGCTTTTGAACTCCGGTCCTACAATACCTTATGATCATCAAGCTTCAAAGTAAATATGAACAATTTACAACCAAACAAACACCGTGTAGTGTTGGGGATGCTAGAACCCATGGTAACGGGGTCGGACGGATGGGCGGACACCCTGGCGAGATCAGACAGCACTTAGACGTCGTGCTTATTATTAAGTGAACTTCAGGACCATGGTGCACGGTGGAAATATCAGCGCTGCCTGCAAGGAGCCAGCTCCTATTTGTCCCAGAAATCCAATATCACCCCCCCCAAAAAAAGCAATTCTGAAGCAGCGCTCTGAAATGATACCTTCTTGAAATTCATGCCCACACAACTCCGTGCTAATTTGGACGTACTAATTATTCAACTTTTTTTTTTTTCTGGTGAGTGATTCTGAGCTGTAATTAATAACACAATCTGACAGTTTGTGCTGTGTTGGCGCCGAACTCCTGTGCGTGACATTTAATAGCTTTTAAAATAAACCTGCGACTTTAAGCTCAGGAACACTCAACACGTTCAGACACTGTGCTGGTGAACAAACTCCTGTACTTGGCATTTCTTAACACTCATTTGTGGTGCCTCAGGCAGCCTCTCCGTTGTATGTGTTTTCAGTTAATTGGTTAATTTATTTATTCAGTTGTTCTTGCCCACTTCTTTATGCGTTTGCTCTCCCAGGTGACCAAGATGGTGAAGACGGTAACCACCCGCACTGTGCGTCAGGTCCCGCTGGGTCCAGACGGTCTGCCGGTTGCTGACGGCTCCTCGCCACTGGGCAGCTACACGGACTCCATTGACCGTCGCTTCATGAAGAACGGCGAGCGCTTCGTCACCCCTCAGGCCACGTCCACACTCACACGCTCCTACAACCATAGCAACTACGGCGACTCATATTACAGCCCGCACGACGCCTACGGGGATGTTTGTGACAGTTACGGCAGCCTCTCCCGTGGCCTCGGCTACCGCCCCTACCGGCCCTACGGCTACCGCATGGAGAATAGTTACACCCTGCCCATTCGTAGGGACGACTACGGGCACATGGCACAGCCGCAAGTGCCCGTGGGCGGCAGCAGCACCACCATGGACCTCAATCGCTCGCAGCCGGAACGCTTCCAGCCCGAGCCGTACGGACTGGAGGACGACCGGCGCAGCCTCGGGCCAGACGAGGAGGAGCCATACGAGCTGGAGCCGGACTACTCCACTGCCAACTGCCGCACACTGCCCAGCGCTGCACGTGCCATGAGAGACCCGCTGCGCAATGGTCCTCGCGTCAGGTGAGGCTCAGGGTCTGATCTCAGTCTGATCAAAGTAATACCTGGATGCTAACCGTTGTATGATCTCAGGATACTCTGTGTATTACCTTACTTCTGTTTTAGTTTTAACTCTGAGTAAGTCTGATCACAGTATCATCTCAGGGAGGTTTGGGTCTGCTCTCAGTCTGATCTCGGTATCACGTCAGGACTGACCGTCTAATCTGAGTCTGATCTCAATCACATAAGGAAGATCGCGGTCTAATCTCAGTTTGATCTCAACATCTGAGTCTGATCTCAGAACCTTGGGTTAATTATCTTAGTTAGTAAGGTCTTCCACGGTTTGTTAGCATGTTTGCTAATGCTAAACCCTCAGTTGTGTTTTGTTTATTCCCAAAATAGTAAACAGGTTTTTTTTTGTTGTTGTTTTTTTTTGTTTGTTTTTTGTCTTGTAACCCTTCAGTTGGCTGTGAAGATTCTCTGTGGCTAATTGAGCACACTACTGAAACATTCCTGCTTTGTTAGCTGTTCCTAGCTCCGTGTTTACACGATAACATCCGATCCGATAACATCCAGCACAAGTAGAGTCTGATGATCCGAACACTTTACATCTGTATCTTGAGGCTCTTTGACTTTTGTGGAGCCTGGATGGAGGGTGGAGCTCGTGTCTTATAGTTAAGATCCCTAGTGGGGGCTGGATACGCCGTCGCTGCCCTGATGCGGTCGGTCGCTGCGGTGTTCTGAGTGTGAGCAGGGAGAGGAGAGGATTCTGGGTAGGTAAGGATAATGCATCTGTCCGTGTGACTGTAGGACATCATATAAACATTTGTGAACAGATGCTTGGAGTGACGACACGGCACGCGGGAGTGGAAATGCTAACGGCAAGTGAGCGTGTGGTGGTGTCAGTGGGAGCAGCCCGCGCGTCGCTCTCCTGCACCACTCTTCTCTTTTATGCGTTCAGGGTGAAATGGGCGGGGCCAGGGTGATCGCACTGCTAATGACTCGTCATTTTATTAGTCCTGCTTTTCTCCAAAAATGCTATGTAGTTTAGACCAAAATGGGCATGTTTTTATTGCCAGCCCCACTCTCTCCCTCTCTGTGCTGGAGCTTGTGTACACACACACACACACACACACACACACACACACACACACACACAGAGAGAGCTAACATTGCCCCTACTAGCTTTTTGCGCTGACACGAACACATTTTTAAAAAAGCCAGAGCAAATAAAAGCTGACATTTGACATGAGGTAGTGCTGTGTGTGTGTGTGTGTGTGTGTGTGTGTGTGTGTGTGTGTTTGGACTGAGTTGTATGAAAGAAAGCATTTTCTGTCAAGCAGGATTTCTGAGTCCTGACTGACCCACACTGACTAGACAATAGTGAACGTCTGACTATTCTATGCATAATGCAAATCTGTTATTGACCTAGCTAGTTAGGTTTTTTTTTTTTTAGATCACTTCCTTGTTTTCTTTGAATATTTATTTGTTTGTTTGTTTATTTATTTATTATTTTTATTTTGTCACACTTGCGACTCCATAGCATCCCTATAACAAGACGCTGGGACCATAAACGAGAAGAACCGGGCGGCGTAATTATGGCTTATCACGCAGTCGGCTCAGAAACCCGTCAATTAGGTTTGTGAGAAAATTGAGGCGTTCATCGCGGAAATCATCCCGGCGCTCTCGAGTCGGTGAGCGACAGGTGGAGTGTGTTTAATCCATTACTGACGCTACATGAGCGCCGTTTATCCTTAGCCATCCGTGAGCGCACCCCCCTCAGCTTGTTCGTACTTTCACCCTCTCGTTTCAGCGCAAACTCTTTTGCTTCATTAGCGTTTGTTCAGATTAGCATTAGTTTCCATCACTGGTATCGCCGCTGCACCATTCCTGATGATAAACGGTGCTGTCGGCCAATCAGGATCCATGAATCCTCTGGTCAGACTTTTATCACGGTTTAGTGACCGCGCATAACCATAACCCACCCACTAGTTTCAGTCTTCCCTTCCACATGACCTCCACCGAGAGAGGACGTCGAAGGCCAACGCGTTTCCTTTCGAATGTCCCTTTCACGCCATCGCTCGTGCGCCTGAACAACGGGCGCGCCGATTAAAAGGGCAGCCTGACGATCGTTTATCATTTGCACCACCCGTCCGCCCCCCTTTAACGCCCTCTCCACGGGAAATTCCTGTCACTCTCACCTCGTTCATTATCCAGCCCGGATAATCGCGTTTGTATGCGACGCGTCCGTTCCGCGCACCACTTGATTAACGCTCACACTCCAGAACCTTCTGCCGATTTTAAAACAGCTCATGGAGGCAAAAGGAACAAAGAATACCCACACTTAACGATCAACAACACGCACCAGACCGCTTCACTGAAATATCACTGAGGTAACAATCAAGGGAAGAAAAAGACCCAGTGAAATAAGTGATTAAATGACATTCTCACGTTCTCCTAGCTTTTATTAGAGCGTGGTGATAAATGATGAACATGACTCAGATTTATAGGACCCCCCACCACCACCATCACCGCCACTCTGATGTCCCTGATACACTCCTGTCCCAGGGGACACTCACGTCGGCTAGGAATCTGCATTTCGCGCCATCGCTAGTTCTTATTATCTCGTGTCTTGTGTGTCCGTGCTGAAAATATGCAGTAGTAAAAAAAAAAAAAAAAAAAAAAAAGCCAGACAGAACAGAATGTGTAATCCCAGACAGTGTGTTCGAGACGGCTGTGATTTATTTCATTACGCCTTGCAGATGCAGCAGGGAAAAAAAAAAAAAAAAAAAACTAAACAAAAAGAAAAAAAAAATACAACCATCTGTGCGTTTCTGCTCCAAAGTGCATTTTTCATCAAAATTTTAAATCTCCTGTCTAAAGAGGAGGAAAAACTATAAATCTTCACAACGTAATCAAAAACTGCACTTCACTACCGCACTGTCACTCTCTGGGTTTCTCTTTCTTTCTCTCTGTCTCTTTCTATTACTCTCTCTCTCTCTCTGTCTGTGTCTCTCTCTCTCTCTGTCTCTCTCTATTCCCCTGTCGCCCTGTCCATTTGAATGACCTCTTACACACCAGGTTGCCATGGAGATGACCCCCAGGGACGCGTCTCCGTCCCTCCCGGCCCTGGCGTGCGTATATCATGAGATCGGATGCAGTTTCAGTCTATAGACCGAGTTAAGACGACAGGCATCCGGCCCAGTCCATTAGCAACAAGATCATTATGGTATTTATCTCCTGAGCTTCACGCCGGACCTGTTGAGCGATGACACCGTAAATCGCACCAAGAGGTCAGACTAGTATCTCCGTCTGTGAACGTAGCATTGGCGCAAGACCAGGCTCGATATGGTTCCCGTCTCGGACCTCGTCGGGGATTCTGGCGATCGTTTTTCCCCTTGGGGGTGAAACTTTGCGTCCGTGTGTGAAACGCTCTCAGTGAGCAATCGTCAGGAGATGGAAAGATTCCTCTCGCCGCCCTCCTCACTGGGGTGGTTTGGGGTTTTTTTTTTGGCCTTATAAAGAGTTGGTTCGCGCAGCACAGGTTTTTAAGAAAACGATCAATTCCAGTTAGACGTGGGAGCGTCTGTGATCAGCACCTAGGTCCTAGTGTCGTGTCGTTCCTGCCTTGGGAATACACACAGCTCGGGTGTAAATGCAAAATCCTGACATCCCCATCACTCAGACTGTGCGGCTGAGCTCGCAGGAATTTCAATTTTCACACTGCGAGTCGTGTGTGTGCGTGTGTAAGTGTGTAGCTGAAGTGTTTATGACAATGACCTCATTTATCAAGGCTCTTTCTATTATATCCAGTACGTCACATTACCCACAAACACCCTCCGTAGCTGGCTACACTCACTCTGACAGAATTATTTTTGCTTTTACACACACGCGTGCGAGCGCACACACACCCTGTGAGCATGATGAGGATTTCTGCATGCTTTTGATTGAATCAGAGTCTATAAAGCTAGCTAAAGAGTCACACTTTGGCAGAAATCAGTCATGTCCTGGATTGCGCACGCACGCACACAAACACACCAAATTCTCCAGAGATGTTTAGCTTCGGCTAATCAACATTCTCTACTTTAAACAGGTTTTTTTTTTAGCAGTGACTATGATACAAGCAGATAAATCCAATCTAATCCTGGCATCTCTCTCTCTCTCTCTTCTAAATGCGTAGCAGCTTTGGCGCTAATGAATGCTTGCTTTATTAAAGTTCAGAGAAAGCTTTGAAGTAGAGCCGTAATTCTAAAATTATATAAAGCGTGATGCTAGAAAAAAAAAAAGTCAAGTAAAAAAGCGTAAGAGACCCTCATGCACGCGTAATAAACGCAAACAAGTACTAAAGAGCAAGCTGTGTGTAATGCTACGTTTGTACGATTTTCCTTGTAAACTTCTACACACGTAACATTTTTTAACACACAAACGCAGGACGGAAGAACTTTCAGCCCACACTGAAATCTTAACGCTCAACCCTAGACCAGGAGACGGTACGAGACAGGACGCAGGCATTAATGGACTTGGTTTATAAAAAGTACTCAGCAGTCCTCGAGCGTACTGTAGGCTGGCAGCGAAGTGCTGCTTTAATCACATTCCCAAAATCTCCTGCTTAAGATCTCAGCTTTCAGCCCCGAGAAACATTTATCTATCCATCTATCTATTTATTTATTTATTTATTTATTTGGGAAGTCACGACTTCACTGAAGTCCGGCTTTGCTGAGTTCAGACGCACATGTCCACTTTTAAACAAACAAACAATAAAAACATATATATCCAGTGCACGTTCTATTAATTGCTGGTATGACTTTGATAAAATAGCCGTAGCGTTGCGTTGACCACGATCTGATTGCGCATACGTCTCATTAGTCACTTTCCCAAGGAGATGTGCTATTGTTGTCGTTTGTGGGGGCATGGCCTGCCCATGTGTCCTCCTTGAGGAACAACAGTAGCTACGTATATAGTAAAGCTACGTAGTTTAACACAAATTGATTAACGCACTAATCTGTTTGAAAATCGGTCGTTTGAGCCGCAGGCGTATTAACTTTCTTCTCAGTTAGCGAAACAAGCTAAGTATGCTAGCTATATACCCTCACAAGATGGCACCAGCCATCTCTGCTACTCCCTTCCAAGCTTTATGTTCTTTTCGCTCCTAATATCCCGGTACGTATTTATTTAGAGGTCCATATACGAAACCATATATGCTTTTAGTTGTACATTTTGCGACCTTTTTGTGTGCAAATAAATGCACGTAGGAACAAAATTGGGGAACTAAAGGTCCAGAGACTCGTTCTAGACAGTTGTTTGAATGTGGCGTTTTGTAGAGTCGTACCTAATTTGCATAGAGAGAAAATCTCCGTTAAAACGTCTCGCTTCGTAGCTGGAGATGAAATCCTAGTCCGTGGTCTTGCATTAGAGCAGTGAATGTTCTTAAGTCCCATGATTACCCAAGGTCAGTGGTAAGCCACTGAGCGAGACCATTAACCTTCAAGCTGCGCCGCGATAGTCTTGGATTGGAGTCCGCCTTGGGCGGAATTCCCTTTGGATTAAACCGCCTGACCAGTGAATAAATGAAAACGTCTTGGCTTGACACGAGGCCGATGTAGAGTTATCCCGCTGATCCAGAATGTGATATTCGCAGGATTCAGAGCTTTAAAATTCATTAGGAGCTCGTACGGAACAATTTAGCCGTGTAATACGATAGCCTGTGGGTCAGACTGTACCCCCCGCTTGGGACAGCGAGACAGGAACTCGGCGTGTTTTATTTCCTGTAGTGCTGCTCAACCGATCGGGAACTGATAAAGAGATGTTCCAGTCTGACAGTGCTTTCCGAAGGCATCATACAACGCTGTCACCTTCCACTGCTGTCATCTTCTTCCACTCTCTCCGTCTCTCTCTCTCTCTCTCTTTTCCTCCTGTAACCTCACTCTCGCCTTCATTAATAAAAGCACTGGTGCTCTCTGGCACAGTCCATTAATAAGGTAGTGGCAGCTGTTCCTCTTATCAACAGGACTGGTTCTTCTGGCTGATTCGTTGACAGCGTGGTTAATAGGCATCCACGCTTGCTGCTCACCTGACTCTGTTTTCTCTCTATCTCCGTGTTTTGGCATTTCCATCACTCTCTGTCTCACTCTGACTGTTCCACTTAAACCTATTTTCGTCCTCGCGTCTGTCAGTGCTCGTGACTCATCTCCTCAGACAATCTGTCCATCTCTGAAATGAGCTACTTCTGCTTCTCCCAGTGGTGCCCCTAATAATTTTGGTCGCTCTTTGTCTGTCCGTGTCTCCCTGTTTGACATGAAAATGATCACTCGGTGACCACGGTGTCATCTTTGTGCGTCAGTGACTGTTAAGTCTTTTTGTTAAGTACAAGAGCTTTTTCACTGGACCCGGATTCACACACTTTGCAGCTATTCCCACTGGGTGTGCCATACCTTAATGCTTTCTTGTTTGTCTGGCACGCCGTACATTTATCATACAATTTATTACATAATTTTTATCTTTCTAACATAATATCGTGTGATCAGAGATGGGAACATGATCAGAAATTCAGATTAGATAAAAGTGAACATGCACTGCATTGTTCAGGTTAAAAATGTGCCTAACCATCTCTTTTACTTCAACCCTAAACAGAGGCTATGATGACCCCATTGAGTCGGAGCTAATTGATGAGCGGCACCGCTATGCTCCTGGCATGTACTCCGCCCCACTTGCACAACCAGAGCGGGGCAGCACGGCCAGCCTAGACGGAGGCATCGACGGTGGCATCGCACGCCAGGACCCACGCTGCTGGCGTGACCCGGACCTCCCCGAGGTCATCGCCATGCTGGGCCACCCTCTCGATCCGGTCAAGGCCAATGCCGCCGCCTACCTGCAGCACCTGTGCTACGAGAACGACGCCGTGAAGAAGGCCGTGCGTCAGCTGAACGGCATCCCAGCTCTAGTGGCCTTGCTCGAGCACCCCAAAGGTGAGGTGCAGCGCAAGGCATGTGGAGCTCTGCGCAACCTCTCATTCGGCAAGGACAATGAAAACAAGGCGGCCATTAGGAGCTGCGACGGCATCCCCACACTCGTCCGCCTGCTCAGGAAAAGCGGCGACGCCGAGATCCGCGAGCTCGTCACAGGTACGCGGTCTATAATTACATTGACAATTTTTTTAATTATCATTTTTATTTGCACCAGAGTTTGCAAAATATGTTTGCGAGTCACTTCTGTGGGTATGTCAACAAGCCATCATGAAAAAAAATTGTGAAAATAACCAGGAAGTAGACAGTAAAGAAAGCAGCCAAAACACAGATTTATCATTTTGTTCATTTCTTGTACAGATTTATTTATTTTCATTGTTTACTGTGTAGCTTATAAGATTACTGAAGCCGGAAATGGGTTCTATGGCCTGTCTGCAGTGTAGATTATAGTGTACTTTAAGGCATTCATGACTTGTAGTAAGTAGCAGTCATGCAACACCTAATAGGAATAGGAGAGTTTTCTCTGATAGGATCATTGTTTTTGAAATAATACATCCATCTTTAGCCCACTAATAGAATGTTTGTCCCAATTTTGCAAACATATTCACTTCTGTTTCAGTGCAGAAGCCATCATCAGTTTTCTTTATCCATGGGTATTTCCGGAACAATTTCTGAGACCTTGTCCCATATCTCAGTTGTTCCTAAGATGCAACAAATCTACAGTCCCAGAGGACCGCCCTAGCATTCAGGTTTAAATCCTAAAACCTGCATTCTCCTGCCTGCTGCATGCTGAAGAAATATGAGCGCTTACTGATATCAGCTTTAAGCCCCTGGCATGGTAGAAGATGGATATTTTGGTCCAGTCTTAAAGAACGTTTGGTCCAGAGTCTGCCCTGCCAGAAGAGGATATTTTGAGCCTGCTTGCACTGGTTCTGGATCAGGGTTAATATGCACTCTTGTCCAGAGTATAATATCCTGGAAGATGATGGTCCTAATTTTTAAACAGAGCCATTCATTTTGGTTGCTCCATACCAGGAGATATTTTGGTCCTAATATTCTGTTTCCAGTTCAGTCACTGGAGCACAATTGCCATAGAATGTTCTTTTATAAGATGGTAATTGTGGCCCTCATGTACTGACCCTAGATCAGTTTTACTTATGCAGACTACCCAGAGTCTGTCATGTAAGGAGATGTTGTGGGCTGAACTATGGGACTGATCTAGATCAGTCTTCCTGAGCACGGCTGTCTAGAATCTGGATTCCTAAAAGATGGTAACTTGGTTTCTGCATACCAACACCTATGTTGGGTTGATGTACTGATTCTGGATCAGCCGTATAGAACACACTGTCTAGAGTGTGGCCTACCTGAAAGTCTTAATGTACTGATTCTATATCAGTCTTATGGAAGCACATGGTCTAAATCCTGGCATATATCATGGGGCTGGTATACGGGTTCTGGATGAGTTTTACTAAGCATTACTATCCAAATTCTGGCAACCGAGAATTTGTTTGTTTGAGGGGGAAATCAATTTTGTAGAAGATGCAGTCCAGGTGAAGTCCACTCCATTTTAGAGTGCACACTCATACAACGCCAGATTGTTCAGACTGATGCTGATCCTGGATCATTTGTTCAGGCTGCCTAGCTGTGTTAAATCTCCTGGTGATTTGCTAAATGGCCCTGGGAGAGTACAATGGGGTTTTGTACCCTTACAGCTAATGCTTTAATCCACTTACCGGTTTTACCTGGCATGCATTTGCAGGAGTACTGAAAATCCAGCAGAGAGGCTTATAGCAGCTGCGATAAACCCCAGAACTTCAGCGATCATGTTAGCATGGGTGGTCTGAAGGCTTTTAACCTCCTCTTACCTTAGCCCATTTACATGTACCCTTTGCCTAAAGTGACTTATATTACAGGTTGCTCAGAGATGGCATGTGAGTGAGTAGCCATCCGCCCTAATCATACATGTGTCTTCATGGCTATAGCGATGTTCTCTCAGTTCTGGATTTGAAAGTCCCACAGTACCGAAGTAAAAAGTTGGGTTACGTCTTGAAAATGGGACGACAAACTTGAAATGTATTTTTTCAGCATAACTATTCTGGATACGACTGTACACCAGTGGCCACCATTGTGCCTGATACTCAACTTGGAACAGTTTTTGCTGCCAATATCATTGAGCCCAGAGAAGGCATGGGATTCCTGCGCCGTGTGGAGGTCTGTAAGCCAGTGAAGGCCGACCATGCCCCAGCTGCGATGATTGCTTCTACAGCGCAGTGGGCCATTTGATCAAGCCTAAAAATAGCAACAAGTGGGAGGTCCTCGGCCCCAGCCCCAAACGCCCATATGGTTTTTAGCTGGCAAGGGCCCTATGAAAACACCACTCCTTCATAATATGGGATCAGTGCAAGGAACTGGGCACTATGCAGCACAATTAAAAATAATTGCAGGGTCTCGAAAATAGAAAAAGTCCATCATAGAGGTTTTCATTCCATTCACTGAAAACCCTCAGCAGCCCCCGGTTCCCTCTGAGGGCAGTCTACTCATAGTAGTGGTGAGTTTTGTACGCTCTTCTTTTTCTTTTCTTTTCTTTTCTTTCCAGCAGCCCATGTTTGAAAAATGCCACATTAAAAGCTCCTGAAGTGCTCTTAGATGTCGAAAATTGGCACAAATGAAGAAACCAGGATCTACTCTAATGTTCTTAAACCCCTTCCCATAGCGAACAGTGTGCTTTGAAAGAAAATGTCAGGAACCTATTTCTTGTTCGTATGTGTTGTGTGCTGTGTCCGTCTTCTAGAGACGTTCGAATATCAACGGAAATTTGGTCAAATGGTCTTAAAGCAGAATACAGGGTGCAATTTTAAAAAGAATTCCTCTTTGTCCTCCCTTCTTTACCCTCCTGACATCCGCCCGCTCCGTCACCTCCACTCAGTCTGGGCTGTAACAGCATTTCTAATGAATGGCCCGTAAGGGCAGCATGTCTTTTTGCTCCTTGCAAAATTGAATTAGCTGGAAGGCTGTGCTACCGAACAGGAAACTTCAAACCCAATAAAGCTGCAAACACGCACACATACACGTACAGAGCTTCCTCAGGGCACAACACACAATTTCATCCCCCTTTCTGGATTTGATTTCTGAGGAATCCAGCTAAGGGGAACTACTGAAAAATAAGTGACATCGGAGTGCAACATGTGTTTAATCTTGGGTCAAAACAAGGGCCTTCCGGTCACTTCTCAAGTAGGGTCAGAGAAAAACTGCGTATTGCGTCCAAGGATTCAGGGAGTTGTTTTTTTTTTTGTTGTTGTTGTTTTGTTTTTGAGGCAGTCACACTGGGGAATGTTGTATATTCAGGTAAATGTGAACGGACATCTCAAAAGTAAATGGACACCCCTCATTACACTGTTTTATCTATGTGGCCACCACCTAGTGCTTCAGACTTGTTAATATACTCAGCAAAAAAAGAAACGTCCCTTTTTCAGGACTGTGTATTTCAACAATAATGTTGTAAAAATCCAAAT
>JAQMCW010000014.1:1053487-1063975 GCA_030068335.1 Chrysichthys cranchii | reverse complement strand
TTTGGATTTTTACAACATTATTGTTGAAATACACAGTCCTGAAAAAGGGACGTTTCTTTTTTTGCTGAGTATATATGATTATTTTTCATTTCAGATTACAGTATATTAATTGTTTAAAGCAACTAGCCATGCTGCGAACACCAGAAGCGAAAGAGTTGTGTGATTTTCAAAGAGTGGGCCAGTTTGAGGATGGACTTGGACTCTGGACTAGCCAGCGTATGATTGCACAAAACCTCGCGATTGCTTTTGCCCCAATCAACAGAGCGATTGTACAAGTCAAAACTAAAAGAATATGAATCAAGCTTCCTGCTCAGGTCAACCTGGGCCCTCTGATGGGTGTCTTCAGACCGTTGAGTGGATTGTTGGGAAGCAAAAAATCCCCATTATAAGTGAGTTGGAGTACTTCTATGAGGTATCTCTACCAATTTGGCTACTATGGCAGAGCAGCTAGATGGAAGGTTCTAGGAATAAATGATGGTGTCTAGTTACTTTTGAGGTGTCTGTGTAGACTGAAGGACACAATTTGTTGTAGAGACAGGAACATGTAGAATCAGAGACACTTAAGCGTCTTATGAAGGCATAAAGCACACAGGCATGAGTATTGAGAATCAGGAAAATTTAGAGTCTTGTTAGGGTCAAGGGCATGTTGAGTATGGTAAAGTCAGGGGTATGTAGAATCTTGTGGAGTCAGAGACATGTCGAATGTTACTGAGTCCTGGGTATGTAGTTGCTTGGAGAATCGGTGACATAGAGTCAAGAACATATAGACTCAGACATGTAGAGTCAGGGGTAAGTAGAGGCTTGTAGAATCAGTGACAAAGAGATGTGTGTAGTTAGGAATCCATAGAGAGTCATGTTAAAGTGAGAGTCATGTAGAGTCAGAGTCTATTTGATTGAGTGAAATTTAATTGTGCTGAAGGTACGCTTTTGCACTACAGGGCGTGGCTCTGTTTTTCTCAACTTTTGGGGTTTTGTTCTTTTTTCTTTTCATACTGATCACAAATGCGGTTTTCTTATCATGTATCTTTATTCTTCTACAGAGACTTTGATTTACTGTTCTTGTGGCTTTACTCACCTCCCACCGAGTTTATTTTGGAAAATATGGGCTTTGTCAGACTTTTTTTTTTATTATAATTATTATCGCTGCAGCATCTGAATGGTCGCAAGCTCGCATGCCGCAAGCCACATTCAATGGCTTTCCTTGTACAAGGCACCAACTAGATCAACTTATTACCACACATAATAACCAAACCACCACTGGGGTTTTGGGAAAGAAATCACTGTGTCATATGCAATGCTGCGCTCCAGGAAGAATTCCTACTTTCTCTTGCATCATGGGAAATGAAACGTAATGATTGGTTTTAATGGCTCAGTTTTTGGGTATAAACCTGCCTCAGACAATGTCAGGTCGTGTCTTACTTCATCAGGGAAATAAGGTGAGCCGAATTGTCTGGCAATGTGCATTTCTGCAGTCTCATACATTTACCTAGACATTTCAAACAAGTGGATTGCCTATAAAGTCTTCACGACCAAAACATTTTCAGCAGCCCAAATTTGAACCATTCTAACTCAACCTGTGTCCCCTGCCTTCGTCATGTGCGGTACATTTTATTCCTGGCTCCAAGTGATGTGTGTTATGTCATCTCTGCACCGGTGCTGGGTGGGACATCGTTTGTAAATGTAGGCATACAGATGTGGTCATCAGAGGTAGCTTTTATTGCTTTCATTTCTAAATGAAAGGGCCGAGAGCCACCGCAGGGGCTTCTGGGAGGTGTTATTTTTAGATTCAGAACAATTTCTGAGTATGTGGATTCAGCTGGATTGGGGTGGGGGAGAAATATTTACAAAATGGAACAGGGATGTTTGGGTGTTACGTGCAAAAACGGCACTCCCAGAATTCCCTGGGCCTCGCAGTGTTGTTCACGACTCCTTCAAGTTTTGAGAATAAAACAGAAACGCGACGCGTGTGTCTAAAGTCTGCGCTGAATGTTTTGTTGTCCCGAAAGCTCAGACTGAGCTCTCAACTCGTTTCATTTGTTCTTTGTAGCGAGACGGGTGTCTTTTGTGTTTTGTATTTCTCTCGTGATCGTGTGGAACAAGCTCTAGCTCTGATCCTATGATGCGAGTGGTGTTGAATGACACGTGAATCCAAGGGAGCTCTGCCTTGCTCTTTCTTCTCTCTTCCTCTTTCTGTAGTAATCATGGAGAGAGGGAGAGAGATCTGAGAGGGTCAGAAAGTTTACTACGTGACCTTGATTTCAACACCCTTCATCATTTCTGTAGCTTCGTTTTACTTCGCTCAACTACATGTTCTTTCTTCTGTCCACGTTCTTGACAGGAACCTTGTGGAATTTGTCCTCGTACGAGCCATTGAAGATGGTGATCATAAACCACGCGTTGCAGACCATGACCAACGAGGTGATCATCCCGCACTCGGGCTGGGAGGCTGAGCCCAACGAGGACTCGAAGCCCAGGGACGCTCAATGGACCACCGTCTTCAAGAACACATCCGGATGCCTGCGGTACTCGCCAGCTTCACTCACACGCCGTCCTCACAAAACAGCTTTGTTCCTTGCTCAGTAATTTTGGTACAGTTTCCCAAAACTAATTTAATTTCATGTAGTGGTTGACACACAGAAATCCATGTACCAACACGCCGCTAACCATTACACAGAACGCAGGCACAGTAAACACACAGATGACCCGACAGATGATAAACGCTCAAGTCTTATTAAAACATACTGAATGCCTTGTAGCTTTCAGGACTTTTTTCATATACGGGTAGTCCTCAAGTTACAATGGAGATGCGTTCGGCCACACCCATCGTAAGTCGAAAATATCGTAAGTCAAACCATTGTGTTGAACCATTTAGCCTAGCTTGGGTATCTCAGCCTAGCTTAGCCCAGCTTATGTAACCAGGTTGAAATTATAGGTTTAAAATGTATTGTTTTTCCTGTTTGTCTGAAACTTCATCAACATCTCAAATGTTCTTTTATTTGATTAGTTAAAATATTTGTGAAAAAAGTACAATTTGAAGTGTGTGTGTATTGTGGGTGCTTTCACTTTAAGACCTCCGTGTTTACTTCCTGAAGGGGAAGAGGGGAGTGTTTAATGCTGCTCGTGATGAAAATGAATTGTAAAGTTTTAATATGGTAAAATGAGTGATTGTGTTGTCCTGTTGTGTTGTTTTAGCTTTAAAGAATATGTAGTTATGTGAAGTTGAAGTTCAGTTGTTTTAATAGTTTCGGATCATGCTCCACGGTGTTACGAGCTCTTTACGTGCTCTGTTTTGCCAACAGGGAGACCGATGTTTTATGCTGTGGAGCGAGTTAACATTTAAGCGAGATTTCATTTAAATCACATTTCTGTCAAAAAAGAAAGTTTGTCAGAGAGTTTCAAATCTGGTGTTGGCCGCAGCACTGTGTCTCTGAGCTCCGTCCAGCTGTGACACCCCGCTACACAAATACTGAGCTACGGTTACACACAGCCGCCTCTGTTCCATTAATAATCACAAAAAATCTGTGATAATGCACTGTAGAGCACACTGATACACGAGGTATCTCAGTGAGTTGTGGGAGACAGTGAGGCATCACGTAAGGCAAGTGATACGGCGAACGCGTAATTCCGGGTATCGTCCACGTACTTCCGGGCATCGTCTGAACGTCCGTGTATGTCATATGCTGTTACTCTGGCCTGCCAGGGATGCCTGCCCACGAATTTTAAATATTTTCTAAATATTTTAAAATTTTTAGCGGATTGCAATCATCGTAACTTTGAAAAATCGTAAGTCAGGCCATCGTAACTCGGGGAGCACCTGTACGCATGTAAAATGGCTGACCTTTCATTGAGCACAGTAGCTCATTATGTCTGAACAAGCACAAGTTTAGTCCCAGACTATTAAAGGGTTTTAATTAAGAATACGTGTCGACAGGGTGATGTAATCCAAGGTCAGAATGTCAGCGCTTTCCTTAATCATCTAAACAACTCCACTGTGTTAGTGATGCAGTTGCCGACTCTTGAGTTTGTGCAGGGTGGCGCTTTCCCGTCCAATCTAATACTAATTTGATTCCAGAAGGTCCCTGGGGACAAAGGAAGAGACGCGTTTAAGCAGCGTTTACCCGTGGCCGTCCATTAAATAGCCACTCGGAGCTGTTTGCAAAAGGACAAGCAGAACAAAGGCTTTTTATTGTAAGGGCTTTTAAGAGGAAAGCAGATAAGTGAATTAAATGAAAAGCCCTAAAACAGGCAGGTGCTTAAAGTTATTGAACGAGAGTCAGTGAAAAACATTTGACACGTTTTATTTCTCTGGTACTTTACTTTTTACTTTTCTACCCAAAAAAAAAAAAAAACCCAGCTTAGGAAAGCAGTACATCAGATTTAGTTCTATTGGATCTCAGTGCTGCACCATTTAACGTCGTTTACACCTCTGCTAACACAGCTAACACAATGGCTAATTATAGCCTTGCTGGCCATAATTTTTACTGCGAGACGTGACTAAGCTAGCACGTGATCAAGTTTCTCATAATTGCCCATAGGAATTGTGTTCGGTGTTTGTAAGATTGCGTTTCAGGGTTGCAGGGCATTTTTCACACCTGTCAGTCAGTGTGAAGAATTCGAAGCGATCATGGAGAAAACGGAACAAGCGCCCAAGAAATGATTAGATGCTTATATAAATAGGTCGTTGTTCCAAGTATCCAGAACACACGGCACCACTGCAGTTCTCAAGACTCAGTTTAGCAGCTCATATCTATACAAATGCTGCAACCTGAAGAATATGGCAGGATTAATTCACTTTCTGTAGGTGTCAGGCATTTTTTTTTTTTTTAAACAGTTCAGCTCATGTAGGTGAACTGATTCAACATTGAATTAGTTTCTCACTAGAGTCTACATCCTGCAGCTCCATATAGATACAAATCACTTTTTTTATTTGGATTAACCTCCTGCATGTGCGTTAAATTACAGACAAATTACTCTTACTAGAATTCCCTTCATGCAGGTGAATTGATTCAGAACTGAATCTCTTTTTCAGTTAGGTTCACTTCCTGCAGATGAGTCTATTCAGATTTGAATCACTTTCTCACTAGAGATTATGTCCTGCAGTTGAGTTGATTCAGAGTTGAATCACTTTGTCACTAGTGTTCACTTCTTGCAGGTGATTCGATTCAGAGTTGAGTCACTTTCTCAGTTGAGTGCGCTTCCTGCAAATGAGTCGATTCAGATTTGAATAATCTGGGTCATCTGAGGTTCTGTCAATGCTTTTGGTCATTTTAGATAAATGCAAAAATTTTGTCCCTTATTAGAAGTTCATAACAAGAACGATGCCATTTCTATCTCAGCTGTATCACCTAACCTCTGGGTTAGTACCGGATTTCTTTTTTGGTTGCTTGGGTTTTTTTTTTTTGTTTTTTTTTACCTTTAAAAGCATATTATTCAGTAACTGCGATGAATAATTCAGTAACTACACTGAAACTAATAGGAGTGGTGTTTCATTGTGAGAGTGAGGAGTGTAAGCCTGGACCCTGAACTCCTGGGGCTTTAAGTGTATTAGCTAGAATTATCGTTTCTTCCTTCTTAAAAAAAAAAAATAATAATAATAATAGCATGCTCTCCTAACTCGCATCAACACCTCTCAAGCTCCCCTACACATTCCCTGCAGTTATGAGCACTCCTGAGCGTTAGGAATTTCACTGACGTGGTTGTACTTGTATGTGAAAAGTGCTTGACTCGGGATGTAGGCCCGGTGTTAAGAGTGGGGGAAAATGAGACGTAACGCTGTGAAAGGTTCACAATCCAGTGATTATATCTTGCTCTGAAGAGCTCATTGTGTCATGCTGTATAAACGTTTCCTGTAGTATAACGAGCCAATCAGATTACAGCCAGCGAGAGTGCAGCCTGTGTTCCTCCAAGTCTACAAAAGGTGTTAGCCATTGTAGCACATATAGCAGTGACTTCCCTTTTGAGTTGCTAATGGCTTCTTGCTCCTGTTTAGTAAGTCACAACTGTAGCGTTATTATTTCGTCCTGATGGCTCTCCTGCAGTAAGAGGACTCGACACGTCCCAGACCCTGTCCCACTGCCCCTACGATGGGCATGAAACCACGATCAGATTCCGGAAGCAGAGATGTAATGAAGAGCTGTTGTGATTTTT
Source organism: Chrysichthys cranchii (assembly GCA_030068335.1). Lineage (NCBI taxonomy): Eukaryota > Metazoa > Chordata > Actinopteri > Siluriformes > Claroteidae > Chrysichthys > Chrysichthys cranchii. The sequence goes on along the minus strand of JAQMCW010000014.1, from coordinate 1,057,828 downwards.
GACAGTAAAGAGCAGGATAATGCCTGTTTTTGTTTTGTTCCACAGTTCAGTGGCAGTGCAGAGGCTGAAATTGATCCTTATGGCCTCGCTCCGTCCGTCTCTGTATTGATGCCCTCATTAGCGGCTTTCCTCCGCACATTTCAGCTGTGCAGCTTGTGATTGAACCCTCCGAGCCCTGAAACACAGAGTATTTCTATGGTTCCTCTGCGTCACACTGCCATGACCGGAGAAGAGCTGGGTTCAGGAAAGAACCTTTTTCATGGCCGTGATGTTTTCCTCCGGTAACACCTGTAGAACTCTGGGACTGGACCCCGGCAAGGGGTGAGTGAGAAGGAGGATGAAGGGCAGAAACTGGTCATGGTTTGCTTTGTCTCAAGGGTTCTAGCATGGTCACATTTAGCAACTTGAACATCTTAAACAATTAGAACAAGAGTTCTTGGGTTGATGACCTATTCGGCATCCCTCGGGATCCAGTGGTTTGTCGCTTTTGAAACAGCTGGGAGGGTTCTTTGGTTTTTCCCTCTGAGAGGACTCAAAGCGTCTATGTAAAGGCTTATAGTCGAGGATTTCTATTTCAGATCTTAGTCCTGTTACAAATCTTTCAGGAAACGTTATATGTTGACCATCTGAAGAACATTTGAACTCATTCAGGAACACGTTCATCTCTCTCTCTAACTGTCTCTCAGCATGCGGCTCTGATTAACTGACCTTAAGGAGTGCAGGGTCTGATAAGCCTGAAATTGCATTCCTCCTCCATCCCTCTTTCATTTTCTTTCCCGCTTGCGGAATCTGCCTCTTGCCCTGTAGCGATTTAAACAGTATAAGCAGACTTGGCTTTGACAGCAGAATCTGAGAGCCAAAGAGAGTTAGACAAAGATGCAGAGAGAGAGACAGACAGACAGACAGACTCCGGCACCGTCGGCTATAGAACACACTCGGGAACCAGAGCGCCAAGGCTTACATGCCTGTGCGTCGCCAGCTCCCGATGCCACTCCATCCCCATCCACGCCACTCTGCCTGTATCCATGGCAACTCTAAGCACCGACATCTGTTGCCTAGGAAGCAGCTCAGAGCCTGAGCCCGATTATCCACGAGCAGCGTTCATGGCACAGCTGAAGCTGAAGGCTGTGTGCGAGACAGACGTGTGCGTACAGGATGAAAGACGACGTCATTTTCACGGTAGTCCTTCACCCGAGCGTGCGACGGCACACAGCTGTATACATTGCGCAGTTATGTAACCCTGGTTGTGATTTTCAGATCTTCCCATATGTGCTGCAAAACAGATCTGTGTACAGTATGCATGCTTACTCATCAACACACAGATGTATTTTTGTAGTGTATTAACACAAAGACAGCGGAATTAGTCCTTTTACTAATATAGTCCACATGTTGCCATGGAAATGGAAATTTGTTGTGTGCAGCAATAAGTCGTTTTGAATCCAGTGAACGCAAGAACGTAAACCCAGGTGTCCTACATGTTCTGCTGCTGCATTTCATAAAACTGTTTGCCCGTGTGCACGTGTTTGTAGGAACGTGAGCTCGGACGGAGCAGAGGCGCGCAGGAGGCTGCGGGAATGCGATGGCCTGGTGGACGCCCTGCTCCATGCTCTACTGTCAGCCGTGGGGAAGAAGGACATGGACAACAAGGTGAGACTCGCCTTGTCCTTTGGTAGTAGATCAGGATATTTAGAAGACATTTTTTTCGGAAGTTAATCAACGACAGGGTGGCGTGCTGACGCAGAGCTAGTGCTAGTACCCTACCAGAGTGTTTTCATCCTCTTATACCACAAATCAATACCTATAAAGGTTTGTCTTCAGCCTGGTCAGCTCTACGACATCTCTGTGTATCCCCTCAGTCTGTGGAGAACTGTGTGTGCATCATGAGGAACCTTTCCTACCACGTTCACAAAGAAGTCCCGGGAGCAGAGAAGTACCACGACCCGTCCTCTCTTCAGGCTCCGGGTTCCACGGGGACTCACAGGAAGAAGAAGGACGACGCCGGGTGCTTTGGTGGCAAGAAAGCTAAAGGTCCGTTTGATATTATTCCAGTGTTAAAAACGAGAAATCAGGTCGGAGGATTAAAAATAAGGTGGAGTTGTGTGGGAAACCGTGAAGAAGCCTGGGATTAGTCATCGTATGTGTACATGTCACTTGTGTGCTGTTTGTGTGTGCGTTGTGTGTTGTGGCCTAGCAGCGATGGCTGCTGTGTGTCTGTGGTCCGGTGTGATGACTCAAGAATGGTTAAATAGGCACTAGTGAGTAGTGTGTGCGAGCTGACTCAGGCGCTGTGTGTGTGTAAACAGTGTAGAAGGAGTCAGATTCACTCTGGTGGGCGTTTTGTAGAGCATGCCAGCGGTAGCCTACTCTTTCCTCACTTTATTAATGCACATGGTCAGAAGTGACCCCGGATCAGACGCAGGAACTCCTGAGTAATTCTTTTCCAATCCCCGGGCGCATCTCCGGCGGCGCCAATTAAGCCGAGCCATCCAAAAACCTGTAATGTGTATAAATGTCCGGGCTTCCCGAGAGCTGTTTACTTCCCTTCCTTGCGGTTTGTTAGCAGAGTTCAAAGGGAAGGTCAGAATTCGTTAGCGGCGCAAGGTATTCCAGAAGCATCCGGCCCGTGAAGCTGAGCGCGAATTGAAAATGCTGCGTTGGTTAATTCGTCTGAAAACTGTGTCTGAAATCATCCGAGAACAAAATGCACGATTATGCCTTTGAAGTTATTAAGATGTTATGCTAGGTAGTACAACCGTAGTAAGTATTTAGCAACCCCACACACACACCCACACATGTATATCATGCCTTTTCTCTTCTTTCCTTTTGCTTGCACTTGGCGGCTGCTGCTGCTGCTGTAGAGGAATGGTTTAATCAAGGTGAGTTTCCCTTTCACCCTCACTCTGTCTCTCTTCGTGTGTGCTCTGTGTCTCACCCAGCCTTAGAACCTTAGAACCCAGACGTTTGTTCGCATCGTATCGTTTATCCTGTGTCCTGTTTCGGTTTTGTGTGTGCGTGTACGTGTGTGTGTGTCATTGCGATGTTCTTCATTAGCCCACTCTGCTGTAGATATATTTCCTCTCTTGCATTATTAAGAGGGATTTCCACTTGGGACAGCCTCAGCCTTTAGAGCGGTGTGTGTGTGTGTGTGTGTCTGTGTCTGTGTCTGTGTCTCTGTGTCTGTGTCTCTGTGTGTGTGTGTGTGTGTGTGTGTGTGTGTGTGTGTGTGTGTGTGTGTGTGTAAAGGTCTGAGATGGACATGACATTTACTCTCCAGATAGTAAAAGCTATAAATCTAGGCTCTCTCCCTGTGTCTTACCGTCTTCCTTCTCTTTTCTCAGGGAGGAGACATGGGGACAATGACAAAAACTACGACACAATGGACCTCCCGAAGCGCATAGAGCCCACTAAAGGTGCGTAGGGGAATGGCATCACGTCTCTCGGCGTCAACTTTTTTTTGTCTCTCTGTGCCGGAGCACAAATCTTGCCTCCATTTGTTTGAATATGAAACAAGCTTTTGTTCATTTCCCAGATTTAGCACGTGAAGCCGTGTTCAGAAAGGTTGCATGTCGGCATTCGAGAAACCACAGAGAAACTGCAGACCCCCACTCTTGCACCCCTGTTTTTTTAGTGACAAAGCACAGTCATAATCTTCAGAGAGAAAGAGCAAGAGCATTGCAGGGTAATATAATAATAATAATAACGTGAGCAAGTCTGTAAACAGCTAGCATTTGAAATAGAAGCTTTTATTGTAGTGCATCCAAGGCTTTGCCAACATGGCTAGTTCAGAGAAAAAGCTAAACCTGTCTGGGGTGATGTTTTCCTTTATAATGAGAAGGAATTTATTTCATTCACCTTTCAAGACATTTCTTAATTTGAACTGGAGCTGAACCTTTTCACTAAACTCCTACAAATATGTCTGCAAATATACTTTTGCAAAAAAAGAAAGAAGTAAAAAAAAAAAACAAAAAAAAAAAACAATGCCTGTTCCCTCATGTGCTGTTTAAGCGTAAAGCCTGTAAGAGTGTTGCGACGTACAGCAATCCCCCGCTATATCACGGTTCACATTTTGTGTCCCCGGCTATTCACGGATTTTTATTTAGAATATATCTAATTTTCGTGGATTTCCCCAGTGTTATAAAATATAAACATTCATTAAAATGGAGTAACATATCAATAATACATAAAATACAGTACAGTGTATGTCATATTTACACAAGAAACAAAGAGCACGTAGCGTTGTTTATGCAAACGCGGTGCGGGCATCCTGAAAAAAAAAATATGGCTGGAGGAACGAGTCTGGCCAATCGGAATGCCCTATTCGTTTAACCTTGGTTGTGATTG